>JAHWFO010115002.1:1288831-1325853 GCA_023313115.1 Rhysida immarginata
ACCGATCACATAAGCACATTTCTATATATAGAAAATGTGCTAAAAAGGTTTATTCTTTCTGAAATGCTACTGAGAAAGAAATCCAGAAAATAAATTTTTCTTAAGCTTGGATATTTTCCGCCGCATTTATTATGGATTCATCAAGCCAATTTCATTCTAATATAAAACAACTTAAAATAATTCATAATATACTTCCAATGCAATAAATAACCATCAGATATTCATCATATTTAAATTTTATAATCAAACTTTCGTATATCGGTGTAAAAATCCAAACAGACTGTAATTCTCCATGGTACTGTCTTTAACATGCTGCCATCTATTGCTAAAAAAAGATATAGACAAATCAGACTCGCCTTATGTCTTTTATTTTAAGATTACATTTAATTGACATGATGTAGATATGTCAATTTTATAATAGTAACATGGTTGTTTCTCAGGGGCATAAGACTAAAAAAATCTTTGTTATAGATGCTGGGGCATTACTTCTTTACAGTCAACTGAGTTTCAGAATTTACCGCTAGATGTCATCAGCGAACAGAGGTCTTATTGGAGAAAGTAGTATTATCTCTTCGAAGTTGTTTGACATTAACATACGTGTTGAGTAATAAGAATGACAAAAATATAACATTAGAGGCGATCCCAATGTACACATAAATTTATAGTAGGACACGGTAAACAAAATCTGAAAATGCTAATTCGAAACAATTATATTCTTTGTCACAAATCTATGAAGACTAGAAAAGTAACCCTCTTGTTTATTTCTTGACCGATATAACTACAGAAAAGTCAACATAAATTCACCTTCAATAATGGTAGTTTAGTTTCATTGTGAAATTCAGTATTCAGAATAGTCCATGTGTTCCGTGTGTTATCCTTGAAGTTTTATTTACTCGAGATTGGTTTCTTTGGAAATGATAACTTTCCTGAAATTTTTTTATTATTATACGTAATCATCGTAAAATTAAAATTAACTTTTGTAAGTTGAGAGTGTTTTTTTAAACCATACTTTTTAAATAAATAATTATTGTTTATTTCATACAATAGTTAAAACAGCAATGAGATTATTTGAAAGAAAAAACATTTCAGTCTAGAGTATGAAAAAATATTTCAAAGTTAATAAAATCTATTAATATCATCGCCCTACCGAATTAAGACCATTTTTAATTACTTTACTACATAGAAAGGTACGTATTGGATGTCTGAGAAAGTCGTTTGTATGTTTAAAGCTCTTTTCTCGAATACGCAATAGATGGCGTATTATTTGCCAATATATAAGGGTCAGTGGTTATTCTATATTTACTGACTCTGCAATATAGGGGATGATATATCACGATGACAGGGACCGTTCATAAAACATGTGTCACTCCTCCCCCCCCCCTAAAAATTACGTGGTCAAAGAAATTAGAACCCCCCCCCCCACAATATTAAAATGCAGACTTTTGAGATTTTAAAATTAATTGGTCCACTTAACCCGCCTCCCTCCCTTTTGCGGTCATATGTGATGAAATCATGAACCGCCTCCCCCCTAAAACTGACCACGTGATTTATGAACGTTCCCAAATGAGGGTGTTGCCATAGAAGGAAGCAATAGGAGGACTACCAGCGCAGCAAGTTATAACATAAGCGCGTGGATTTCATTTTCCATTTTGTGCGTGCTTGGGAAGATTCTCGTGCACAGTAAATGTAAAACTGCGCATGTTGGAAGGGTTGTACAGGAAATAACAAATCCACTGTAATAGATTTGTTCTCAAGAAAAAATATCAATTAACTCATAAGAGAATATGGAGATTGCGCAACAACTTCTACGGAAAAAAAATGCCGCGTTCTTTAGCGACTTCATGTGAGTGGAGGAAAAACGTTTTGTGAAAGTCTGCGCATGTGCATGATTTGGTAGTGAATGTCAGTATCAATCGATAGTACCAATTACGTATATTAAAGAAGACTCCGAAACATAACGCCATATTTGATGGGGAGCTCGGCCACAGTTTACTTATTACAACTTATTATAGGGAGTTTTCTTAAACCACGTGGTTCCATTTAGGCCTCTTTTGACTCCCTCCCTCATGTAGCCTAAAGTGGCTTTTGCCTCCCCACCAGATGGAATGTAATTATTTTTCCTATGATTCCAGAAGACATTTGTTGCTGTTTTCTGCTGCCAACACTATCGCTAAAATTATGGATAAAGAATGAACATGACCGATATTTGCTTTATGTACTTTTTTAACACCGTATTAAAAATATTCTAAATCAGCAAATGGTAGCACTAGCCACTCCTGTAAATACTGATCACTGGTAAAACATCTTCCTCAGATAAAGCCAGAGGATCCTTTTGTGATACTTGGTTTTTATTGCCATTTATTATCAAAATCTTAAGGAATCAATATACAGAGTGTTCCAAGTTGATGTACACACACTCGCTCACCAAAAGTCATGGGACACCCCTCCAATCAGGTTCCCTGTCCGTAATGAGACAGATCCCGCTGTTTCCATTATCGGACTGCAGGTTCACAGGATATATCACACGATCATTGTAAACAAAGCTAGCTGCAAAAATGGTAGCACACCGAGAGAGCTATCCGCATTTGAACGGGGTATGATTGTTGGATGCCTCAATATCAGATATAGCCAACAACCTGCACTTTTCCCGGACAACCGTGGCAACAGCTGCTCATCTTCGGCAACGCCTAGCCTGGGCCAACCAAATCGACATTGAACAGCTGAGGACTGGCGAAGGGTTGCCTGGCCGCCGAGTCACGGTTTCAAGTGTATCGGGCCGATAGTCGTGTCTGTGTCTGGCGCAAGCCACACGAAGCCATGGATCCCACTTGTCAGGTGGAGACCACTCAGGCAGGTGGAGGCTCCATACTGGTCTGGGGTGTTTTCTTGTGGCATGCAAAGGCTCCATTGGTGCATCTGACATCCACTCTACGTGCTATTTCCTGCATCAATACCACTCTCAATTCTTCACGATTGTAGGCGTTATTTTGTAATCATTCTTTAATTTTGTTGCGATTATTTTTCTGGTATTATTTTCCTATTTGTCTATTTTCAAATCACCTCCCCCTCAGCAAGGGACATTGGGAGGTGTTCCTTTCATTTCCCAAGAACAGGTCCGTTCTACATCTCCATCGGTTCAACCCGTTCCGGGTCGGCACAGTACACCTTACTTTTGAAAATTGATTTAATTGTAAGCTTTGCCGAATAAAACCTTGTTATACCTTATTCTTTCGGAACCACCTGCCTCACTCTTCTGTCTCTCCCACTCTGCACTTCGCACACCTCGTTTACCTTGGAGAGGGGAGGAGTCCGAAGAATTTTATCTTCCAGTTATAGTCTGTAAATGGTTGGTGGGAGTGATTGTGTAATTTACGGGTATAATAATTGGACTGGGATCATTGGGGATCTGTTTTGCAAACTTCTTGGTCGTGCCCAATAACTGCTTTGGACGCAGCTGCGAGGTTTGGACCTTCAACGCGTTATAGTTTATTGAGATATTGCCGGTTGGTTACGATCCTTTATGCCAGGCCAAACCCGCCGTTCAGGCCAGGTTGCCCCACAGCTTCCCTGTGCGGATGCTTTAAGTTTAGTTTACGTTTTGGGTAAATGGTTAATTAATTTCCTTTTTTCTACCCTGAGCGATAGCGGTTTGAATCGAAACCGCTACACGAGTCACACATGGCTCCCACATAGAGTGCTTGTAAAGTGAATGATATGTAAAAAAAAACTTATATCCTTACTGTTTAAAATTATGTACTTTCTTACTTTCTACTCTTAATAGTTTGTCTACAAAAAATTTTTAAAAGTGTTCCCGTACTTTTTGTACACCCTGTATACATCTTATAATACGGTTATATTTATTTTCTGCAAAATATTTTAAATTTTTATCAGCAGATGGCAGCACCCTTCCATGTGTGCTTATCGAAGTTGCTTAGAACAACTGTCGAATCACATACGACAAAGATTATTTCTGTCGATACTGCGGCGGTTAATTTTATCTTTTTTTTCTAAATATTTTAAACTTATCTTGCGTCCTCATGTTTCATATAGAGGAGAAAGAAACGTGTTAACCGCATCTATTTTTATTACGACGAAGACAATCATTTAGGCCGTTCACATTTGTGTAATATTGCTTTGAAAATTAACTCAAAACTGAACTCAGAGTTATATGATGAAATTTAAGATAGTGATTTTTATGAAAAAATAATAAAATATTTAAGAAAAAAGCTTGGAACTTTTCAAAACTCGCTTTAAAGGACAGGGCTTCTATAAAAGAAATGAACACTTTCAATGAAAACTCATACAGACAAGAAATTTAGATGCTTTTTAATGAATATACTGTATTAAATTTTTTTAAGCAAATTATAGGCAATCTATACGGATAGACTATCAAGAATGGGTCCAATTCTTAAGTCCATTTATTCACGTTGGAGGTGTGTCCTGTCAACTACAAACAGCTGTTGAGATGCGTTATTTCACTTCATTTACATTTCTAGGGACGAAACTTTAATATTGACACACAACCATTGTGACTCCAAAATTATTCACACCCTAACCAAATTAATAGATAAGTGAATATTTGTTTTTAACTTATCGATACAGTAATTAAAACACCTATGAAGCTACATACATTTCATGCTCAATCATTTTACTGTGTCAATTATAAATAGAAGAATTATACTTATTGATTAAACACTGGGAATCAAAATTATTCACACGCTTGGCATAACTCACGTTCAATATTTTGTTGGACCGCCTTTCCCTTGTATTACTTAGGATGGGTAACTTTTAATCAGGTTAGTGCATCCAAAATCAGAGGGAACCTCTAATCCACAAGGGGATTTGAAATACCGGATACGTATTTCGGCTACCAAGTAGCCATCTTCAGCGAAGGGGGACAAAATGCAACTAAAGAAAACAACGACAATCGACAATCGAACAGTGAAGTGTACATTTGTTAGGATGGGACGAAAGCAGCGCTTTCACAAAGCTCATCCAACCAGAATAAACTCCAAATGAAATACACTGAGGTAGTCAAGAAGCCTAACCAACCCAAGCGGTCTTTCAAAAAAGAAAACAACCTTAATGCTAGAGAATATATAGACAAGGTGGGGGGGGGGGCAGTGAAAAGAATATCTCCCATTGGTTAAGGGGAAAATAACGCCTACTGGACAAGTTAAACAGTGGGCCAATAAAATAACAGGAGATACCTTGTCAGAGGAAGAAAGGGGAAAAAAAATTAATTCAATAAATCAAACAGAACAGAGTTTGACATCGGCCCTTTGTCCATATTTAATAAATTTTTAGAATCCCTTTTATAGAATTCTATACTCTCAAAGCTGTCTAATTGATTTCTTGAATTGACGCATCTAAGTAACTTAAAATTATCTGAACTAATACTATGACCTGTCCAAAACATGTTTGGCGAAGCTCGATCTGTCCGACCTGCCATATTTTACAGGAGCTAAATGCTATGTAATAATATTTCTGGAGCTCTGACCAACATAGTTCTTCTCGCAAAAATCACATTGAAATAGATAGATTCCGACTTTTCCAGAGGTGGGATGGCATCTTTAGGATTTCCTAAGAGTGCTTTCAAAGTATTCCCATTTTTGAATGTAATTTTTAAATTGCGAGCGCTAAAAATCTTTTTCAGGCCCTTAGTTAATTGCGGATCATAAGCAATACTAATAAATTTAGGGCTTGTGGTCCCTGGAATTAACTTCGCGGGATCCTTTCTATTTAAAAGGAGTAAGTTATCGACAATTTTATCGAAAAAGCCATTCAACCTTGCTATAGATTTATTGGTACTCAATTCAGTTTGGTAACTTTGGTCGTATAAAGGAACATTAAGAAGGCGGTGGATCATAGCGTGGAAGGCAGCGTGTTTATAGCTAGGACTATGAACTGAATCGTTGGTGGGTTTTCGATAAATGTCGAACCCTAAACTATTATTAACCCTAATAATGCTTAAACCTAGAAAAGTAAGGCGCCTATCGCTTTCAACTTCATGTGTGAATATGATTGTAGGAAACTTATTATATAATTCGCTGAGAAACGAGCTAATATCGCATTGATTCGTGTCGAAAACAGCGAAAATATCATCCACGTATCTATACCAAATACGGGGGAAATAAGAGAGGTTTATAGCTAAGTGATTCTCGAATTCACTCATAAAGAGATTAGCAATGAACGGACTAAGACTATTGTCCGTAGCTGTTCCCGTGGTCAACTTATAAAATTTGGAATTGAATTGAAAGAAATTTTCATACATGCATACCTCTGTTAAACGTATATATTCATTGACATTTCGGGAACAACTTTGGAAGAAGATAGGAAATTTCTAAGATAACCAATAGTGATGTCAACAGGAACCCTTGGAAAAAGGAAACAATCATCGAAGGAGACCAGAATTTCGCCTGCATTTAATTTAATATCTTTGACTTTCGTAATTAATTCGAAGCTGTTTTTCACTGAGAATCTATCAAACGTATGATCAAATTTTCCGAACTCATTAGTAAGAAACTTAGATAATTTGTAACTAGGAGAATTGATGTTGGAGACAATGGGTCTCATAGCCTTCCCTGCCTTATGAATTTTAGGCAAACAATATAATCTAGGAAGACGAGGATTAGGAACATTAAACTTGCAAGCTTCCTTCTTCGGAATCAGTAAAGGACAATCTCTAACACCCCTGAGAACTTTATGCACAAACTGAGGTAACGGATTTTTGGTGACATTTATGTAGGGGCCACTGTTGATTACAGATTCTACTCTCTAATACAGTCCGGTTTGTCTAAAATGACAACCGTGTTGCCTTTGCGGTCTTAAGGTAAAAACAGTCTTCTTCTTTTAAGCTTTACTTTTAAACCAACAATCATCGCTATATTATGAACGATTCAGTTCATTGTCCTAGCCATAAACATGCTGCCTTCCAAGCTATTGTCCACCGCCTTCTTAATGTTCCTTTATCCGACCAAAGGTACTGTACATACTAAACTGAATTGAGAACCATTAAACCTAGAGCAAGGTGGAATCGCTTTTCCGATAAAATTGCCGATAACTTACTCCGTAGGCATAAGCTCCTTTTAAATAGAAAGGATTCCACGAAGCTAATTCCAGAGACCACAAGCCGTAAATTTATTAGTATTGCTTATGATCCGCAATTATTTAAAGGCCTGAAAAAAAATTTTTAGCGCTTGCAATTTAAAGATTGCACTTAAAAGTGGGAATATTTTGAAAGCACTCTTAGGAAATCCTAAAGATGCCATCCCTCCTCTGGCCACAGTATTAGTTCAGATAATTTTAAGTTACTTAGATCCGTCAATTCAAGAAATCAATTGGACAGCTTTGAGAGTATAGAAATCTATAAAAGGGATTCTAATAATTTATTAAATGTGGACAAAGGGCCGATCTCAAACTCAATTCTGATTGATTTATTGAATTAATGTTTTTCCCCGTTTCTCCTCTGACAAGGTATCTCCTGTTATTTTATTGGCCCACTGTTTAACTTGTGCAATCGGCGTTATTTCCGCTTAACCAATGGGAGATATTCTTTTCACTGCCCCCCCCCACCTTGTCTATATATTCTCTAGCATTAAGGTTGCTTTCTTTAGTTGCGTTTTGTCCCCCTTCGCTGAAGATGGTTACTTGGTAGTCGAAATACGTATCCGATATTTAAAATCTCCTTGTGGATTAGAGGTTCCTTCCGATTTTGGTTGTTCCATTCCACAGTTTTTGCTTAATTAATTTTGTTAGGTTTGTGCATGTATCTTTGCAGATGGCTTCCGACTCTTGAGTGTTCCTGAGATTTGTTTCCCCATCTTATTCTACAAATCGTCCACAGATTTTTATCGGATTTATATCAGTTGACTGTGACGGCTAGTTGAACATCTTAATTTTGTTTTTCTGTAACGACAATGACGTTGATTTGGATGTATGCATTGGAACGTTGTCATGTTGAGAGATCCAACCACAACCATGACATATCTTTTTTGCAGAGGGTCTCAAATGTTTTTTCTTTTTAAAAATATAAGGTAGATGTACCAGTAATTGGCAGTTTAAGACATTACTGTGAAACAAAATTGTGTACGTAAATCAAAATGCATTTTGAAACTTTTCTAGTAATACCATTAAATTGTAAATATAATGAAGAATGTGCCAATCTCTAAACAATTATTATATCTTTAAAAGCTATTAAGTTATTAAATTTTTTCCTAACTAATGCATGAATCACCAGTAGTGACAGTTAATGCACCAAAAGTTGACAAGCAGTTTCACCAGTAATTGACAATATTTTAATTGCATATTTTTATTATATATTTTTACAAAAAAAATTGACAACATTCAAAAGTAGCTGATGAAATCAGACAGCGTTTTAAAACTTAATTGATTAATTTAGATCATTTCCTTTTATTTCCCTTGAAATCTATATATAAAATTCATTTTCTGTTTATTGTTTGTTTGTTTACCCACTGACAGTTTTTACCATCGGATGGCGTCACCATCGCACGACGATTCTTGATCGACCATGATTCTTATTTCGTTTACTGGAATAAAGCTCAGATAAGTCAAAACTGTGTTATAATCAATGATGTCAACAACAATAAAGACTGGATCGAGCCTTCTATGAGCGCGATAACACAGGAACCTGTCTAAAGAATTGCCTGGAAAAGTCCACACTTATCATCATGCACCTATGTCTGGCAGCCATTCAGTAAAGTATAAGAAAATAATTTTGAACATTAAAAAAAGCTGAAAATAATTTTTTAGCTCTCATGGAATTATAGGGACTTTCTTTGGCAGCAGAATTTCAACAGAAAGTTATTAAAATAAATATCTTAAAATCACGGTCTATAGATATTCATGGTCATCGAGCTTCGGCCATTTTCCATTGTTTCGAGAAGCTAAGGAAAACAGATCGCGCCAGGTGCCGCATAGATCGCACTATTCCCGACCGCAACCTGCGATAGAGATTTTCATTGAAACTGAATACGAAAGTAAAGTTTCTGTCTGCCGATAGGGTGGCGCTGCAGGCGCAGTTGGGCAGATTGTACATGCAGCGCCACTTTTCAATAGAGTTCCCGCCCTACCGGGAGCTAGAAACTTTAGCTTCATTTTAACGATGGAGCTCGATGACCATGAATATCTATAGACGGTGCTTAAAATGCAATGACGTAAGCAACAATAAAGACTTCATCATTCTTTATTGTTGTTGACATCTTTAGTTTGAACGTGCGTCCACAGTATTCATCGAGAACTATGCCTGGTGCTTATCATTTTCTTAGACACGTTTGAATAGCGAAGCGCTCATAGATGGGTCAATCCAGTCTTTATTGTTATTGACATCATTGGTTATACCATCACAACCCACTAGATAAAGGCCTGAGTGCTGTTTTCAAAATGGCGGCGCTCGCAGGCGGACTGTCTGTGTGAAATAAGATGGAATAGAAGAATTATTTCACAAATTTGCTTTAATCTTCTAACGAAATCTAAGTTTTTGAACTTTGTTATTTAAATGGCTTTATGTTTCAATCAAAACAATGGCAACATACGTGCAAATAAATATAGTTTCATTTCTATCAAAGTAGAGCCATCTAAAGAGAAAAAACATCTTTTCTATAAAAAATTTCGAAAGCATATATGATTGTTTTAGAAATCTGCAAAAATTAGTTCCTGTAATAGATTAATTATTTTGGTTAGATTTTATAAGAAAATTAAAGCAAATTTATGAAATAATTCTTCTATTCCATCTTATTTCACACAGACAGTCCGCCTGCGAGCGCCGTCATTTTGAAAACAGCACTCAGGCCTTTATCTAGTGGGCTGTGATACCATCCTCAGATAAACACCAGAATAAACCAAAGATATCCTAATAAAGTTATACGGTCCTCTAGAGGTCGGATAGCCATTTATTCCAGGAATAGTATTTTGTATAGTGAATCGTTTCGCTCAAAATTTACGAGCGTTAACGGCGGTACTTCCGGTCCACTTCGATTTGAAAATGCCTTCAAAACCATAGTATTTCATGTTATATAATTACCATTTAAAACTGCAAGTGAACAGCAGATTAGATCTAGATTACCTGTCTGTATTTCAATTTCAATGATCGACAACATAGCCACCAAAAGGAGAAACGAAACGACATTTCGCGTCTCTGAGGTCTGAATTCTCCAGCTGAATTTGTTTTTCACGTTTGTTTCTTCTGCCGTGCCGCATTTTAACATCAATACTGACTGGAAAACTTCTGTTTTTTTCCCACGGTAGAGGGCTTTCTCTTATCATTGTAGGCTATGCACAATGATGTCAACAAAATAAAGACTGGATCGACCCACCTATGAGCGCTTCGCTATTCAAACGTGTCTAAGAAAATGATAAGCACCAGGCATAGTTCTCGATGAATACTGTGGATGCACGTTCAATCTAATGATGCCAACAACAAAAAAGAATAATAAAGTCTTTATTGTTGCTGACGTCATTGCATTTAAGATATTTATTTTAATAACTTTCTGTTGAAATTCTACTGCCAAAGAAAGCCCATATAATTCCATGAGAGCTAAAAAAATATTTTCAGCTTTTTTAATGTTCAAAATTATTTTCTTATACTTTACTGAATGGCTACCAGACATAGGTGCACGCTGATAAATGTGGACTTTTCCAAGCAATTCTTTAGACCTGTGCCTGTGTTATCGCTGGCGGCACTTGATCCCAAGTCCCTTGATTTAGCATTGAGTTTCCTCCTCTTGTATATATCTATCTCTATGTAGAAGGTTATCTCTTGTATATATCTATCTACTCAAAGCCTGAGCGCGAAAACGTCGTACATTGTTATATCACCTCAACACCTCCTAGGGAGAAGGCCTGCAGACAAAAGGTGTATACATTGTTACATCATCATCAAGCAGCTATTGTTAATCGTATTTTTACCAATAATAAGCTCTAAATTTGGTCGCTTGACGATGATGTAATAATACATACACCTAAATCCAAGATGGAAGCAATGAATTTTACATATTTGGTTGGACTAAGATGGTCAGGTGACTTTTCAGTGTTAGGGCTGTCTTTTTCGTCGATTACGATCAACACCACCGAAAAAACAAAGCCTGCTGACTACCGTCATCAAACGAGGACCGACAATCCAAACAATTAAGTTTGGATTGTCGGCTCAGATTTGACGGCGCCACTCAGCAGGCCACAGATTAAAAACACACAGATAGGAAACTAGATCACGTGATCGAGGTGAAAACGTCATCAGCGAAATAAACGCCACCTCAGCCAGAACGGATTAAGTTAAACAAAGCGATAATTGCCTTTTAATATATATTAATACTCATAATTAATGTTTTCATCATCTGCTTCTTTAACATTTGTATTATGTTGTGGATTTAATATGTCCTTCATCTAATAACCATGATGCTATGTTGTTTCGTTTGATATGGCGTTAAACAATGCGGCTCATAGCATAGTTAAAAAACACAGGTGAATTTCTTTAGCTGTTTTTTCTTTAAGATTATAGTATTTAAAAAAAGGATGAACGTAAAACGCCAGCGTGCAGAAAATCAGAAGATGTGTATCTTATGTGGAAATGAAACACCTGATGTATTTTTTTATATATTGTACTTTTAAAAAATTCTTGCTGTAAGTTTTGTGCTTTTCATTGTTTTCATTATGTGCTAATTATATGAAGCAAATATAATTGTATAAGCTTTGATATAAAAATAAAATACTTATTTTAATGGACGAAAATTGTTTATTCTTATTTTTGAAATATACAATATTAATGTTAATATTTTATATTTAATAATAATTGCGAGAAATATTAAAATATAATCTCTAAAAAAATTAAATTTTATCTTTGATATTTCATTTAAGCAGATATACAAATTTAAAATAATTATAACCGAATTTCATTTAAAAGCAAATGAAAGTTTAAAAACATTAAATTAAGATTATAGCCGATGTAAATAACGGAGTAATGACGTAATCATCCAGGGCTTTACGTCACATTAAATAACAGCGCCCTCCCACCTAGACCGGCTGATATCTTTGTCCTGATTGGCTGAGTCGTGTGACGTCACATGGAAACGTTTAACATTGTGAGATAGTAAGTTTCCTATCTCTGTGTTTTTAATCTGTGCAGCAGGCTTTGTTTTTTAGGCGGCGTTGCTATGGTTCCCTCCAAGGCTAACGAGAAAGACAGGCTCCGGCGCTGAAAAGTCACATGACCAAGATAGACCGATCAACAATGTAACCTTTAGTGTTTCCAATGGACACAGTGTACTCCAGGAAAACATTCCCCACACCGTAATTTCACCACCACAACCAGCCTGAAGAGTTCTTATTTGGCAGAAGGGGTGTTTGCGCCATAATCTGATCCTAACATCTGCATGATGGAGCAAGAAACGAAATTCATCGGACGAGGCTACTTTTTCCCACTGCTGAAGTGACCAATTACGTCATTCTGGGCCCGCAGCAGGTTCCTTTTCCTATTGTTCTGTGATACCATTGGTATTCTTGATCGTCTCCTCCTGCTACAGTCCATCCTTTGCAAAGTCCTTCTTGTTGTGCGTTGGGATATGCTTTGTGATGCACCTGCATTGAACTTAGCTGTAATTTGTCGTGTTGCCCATCTGTTACTGCGGACTGGGCGTGCTACTCGCCTTTCATCTCTCGTTCACCAGCCTTTTTCGACCAGAATAGTCCTTATCGCTTGAAGTTTTTTTTCTCAACTGCCACTCTCTAAACACCCGAGATACTGTTGGGCAAGGAAATCCTAAAAGAGTCGTCGTTTCAGAGATGCTGGCACGAACTCTTCTTGCACGACGATCACCCCTCTTTCAAACTCACTTAAATCTTTCGTCTTACCCATTTTGACATTAACTTCCGTGATAAATACGTTGTCCGAAGCTGAGCTTTCCTTTTATAAGCAGCTCTGCGTTGTTAAGTCACTCTACGTCACTTTCGGACTTGTGTACTTTCAAATAAGGGACGTCTCTTAATTTTTTGGCCACTCAGTGCATATAACTAACCTCTGGAAACAGGAAAAAACACTTTTCCGATAACCCAATAAAATAGGCAAATTAGAGGTTAGATCAGTGAATCCAGTAGAACCCGAGGTCCTAAACAAGCCTAGATTTAGTGTTTCCTAAGCTCCACTGGGGATCCAAACCATTTTTCTCAAGCCAATCATGCGGGGAAAAGGCCAAATTTCTGGTGTTTAGTCTTAAAAATGCCAACCTGGCAACTGTGGTTTACATTAATTATTCTTTTATATTCTTGTACGAACTAAAGGAAGTATTCTAATCGCGAAAAATTTCGGCTTTCAGATTTCGATGGAAATATCAATTTTGACCATCCCTGAATCCATTATGACTAGTTTCGGCGTGACGTTTGTACGTACGTGCTTGAGTATCTCGCATAACTCAAAAACGATTAGCCGTAGAATGTTGAAATTTTGTATTTAGGACTGTTGTAACATCTAGTTGTTACAAAACCTCCCATTTTGATTGCAATCGACTGGGCCAAAGAAGTGTAATTGTGGTGTCCACAACAGATTTTCTTACATGTCTATGGAGTTTTTTTTGCGTGCAGCAGTTTGTGACATCATAATGATGGCAGGCGTAGCCGACGAAAAAGACAGGCCCCGGCACTGAAAATTCACCTGACCATATGGTTTGTTAGTCCAACCTTCATTGTTTCTAACAAACGAAAAAACACAGATTGTTAAAATCCAAAATGGAGACTATGAAAGTTGAATTGTTGCTCAGACACTATGTTCAGGTGACTTTTCAGTGCTGCGGCTTGTCTTCCTCATGGCAGGGCATATTAACAGGAGGTATCTCATGACCAAAATGCAAGGCAAAATTTGTGCAACAATACGTATCAACAATAGTATCCACACGTAATTCACCAACACTATGCACGGACCAACAATATTTATCTCATAACCAACAATGCAAGACAAAGTTTGTGCTTTATAAATAACGTTCAAGTTGTAACAATGCATAGAATTCCTGTTGACCGGGCTTTTCTTAGAAGTGATAGTTCTTAGAAGTTAACATTTTCTTGAAAATCTTTAAAAATGAGCACTAACTGGAGATACTGGAAAGTTAGCATACTCTTGAGAAAGAGTGGAAACGCGATAGGGGAAACCAAACAGTCCTTTCACTCCGTGCTGTATTGGTTTCGCCAGTACACAGCTGCAATCGAGCAAATGGTGAGAAAGGAGACTGTTAGACTGCACTAAGGATGAATGGCCAAGTTTTGCTTCAGGACATCGAAAGCAGAGTGCAATTGCAACAATAGGTTACCATGTAGTGAATAACCCTACTCAGATTGTACATCCACTGTCACCCAGGAAGAGAGATGTTTCTGCGAAGTTCTTGTTCCCATGTATTTCCACATGAACGCTGTAGTGATTATGCAACAATATATTCAAGATGATGCAGCAAATTTTGTTTTAAAATCGGTAAAACCGCAACGGAGTGTTGTGGATTGCTAAAACAAGCATTCGGCAATGATGTTATGAGTTCAAAGGACGGAGATTTGAGGATGTGGATGTGACAAGACAAAATGCGACGGCGGAGCTCTTGGCCATCCCAAAGGAGGCATTCCGTACTTGTTTCGACCAATGACAACAACGTTGGGCTAAATGCGTTGCTGCAGACGCTACTTATTTTGAAGGTGACTAAACATTTGTGAGTTCCAACGGTATTTTTTTTGAAGCCTCAATCTGGATACTTTCCAGAGAGGCCTCGTATAAGGACGCCAGTCGGTTCAGCGACAGTTTACGACATAACCGATGACAAAGTAGACATCAATTCGACTCTTCAAATCAACAAGCACACTGTATTGTGCTCTTTAATAATATTTCGAAGGTTAATTCATGTTAATTTATACCTGTCGATTTGCCACCAAAGGAAAGAACGACTATTGGTCAAAGAAGACAAAAAGTTATCCGGGCGTTGGAAACATCTGAATAAAGGGAGCTTCGTCTACAGCAGGAAATTGTAGAATTACTGAAAACGAATTTCAGTTATTATAAAACTTCTAGAGGTTGTTCTGTTTACTTACAACTGTAATTATCCCGCGCAACGCCGGTTGCCTTTGCTAGTATAATTTAGTAGCAGTACAAATCAGCCCACGACAGATTTTTTTTCATTTAATCATGTAATGTTACTTTTACTGTTCCTTTTGTATTAGTCATCCTAATTTATTAAATAGAATGCGCCTACGCATCAGCCACGTGCATTGTTACTTATTGATGAACATTATAAGCAATCATATATTAGAAATTTCTAGACAAAATATTATGTATAGAATGTTATCATTAAAGAGACTGATAAGAGTGCGTTTACTGTGGATGATGACAAAATGAAAAACAAGAACCTCTTGTCCACAACGATTTATTTAGGAACTGTAACGTGCTAGTAAAGACGGAACGTGATTACCCGCACGCACAGCCAACGCCCCAAGAATGACGCGTAAAAATACTCAAAAGAAAACCTTCCCCTTACAGAAAATGAAAATAGTTACCAAAACCCAGACTATCAGCGTGAAAGAATGAATACGCTTACTAGAAAGAACTAAACGGTCTCCCGAGTAAGGTGAAAAAGAGAGGAATACCGGAGAAAAAACCTTACGTTATAAAATTAACCCCAATTAACTATAATGACTATTCCGCAACCCAAGACTACCCAAACTTACAAAGAAAAGGGAAAAGTGTAATCCAAATAAATATTTTCCTTTATTGCTGATAATAACAGAAGAATACTGAAAAGAACAGACTCAAATCATCGTAAACAAAAGTGTAACAAGGTAAACCAGATGACGGTAGGACTAAAGCGGCGCTACGATGATCAACCAGACATTGAGGAATGCACAGTCAGAAACAGTGTTGGAGCAGGACGGCACTGAAGAATGGAAGAAGAAAGTTTCGATGTCAGTACCGAAGATCTGGGAGATCAAAAGACGAAGACGAACTGCTCATACTGCAAATAGAAAATTGTCAACAGCGAAATAGCGAGGAAAATAAAACTGGAAATAAAAAAAATTCAATTTCCACAACCGTTAAAAAAAAAACGACAGAATCAGTAAAAAAAAAATATTGACATCTTCAAAAATTAAACCATAAAAGGTATGGATAAAATAAAAATAACAAACAAACCATGGACCTTCTCCACCAAGATCCTAAGGACGAATAACAAAACTCACGCTAATGTATGGACAGAGAGAACAGTAACAGGAGGGTAAGTACGAGAAAGGGAGGACAGGACGGACCGACGGGTGCATACACGCAACAAAAGGAACGAGTGAGGGTAGACGGTGACAACATGGATGAGGTCCTGAAAAGAAAACGAGAATAATAGAAAAATGGTACCATACTACAAAATATTATAAACTTTCATTAGGAAAGGCTGAAAACAATAATACAGACAAGGAATTTAAATCTTAAAACATTCATAAGCTAAAATTAAGGCTTAGAAATAACAAGCAAAAAGTTCGTTTAAGTTCGACAAAGTGGTCTTAACATAGCAGAAAGAACTTTTCTGAAGGGTTTATCTTTGTGGACAATCAAACTGCATGAAGACGAATCATACGTAAACCCAAGTCCTACGACGAACAGGCGAAGTGATCCTGATACAGCGTCGGGAAAGCATTATTTCAGAAACCCAGAAAAACATATCTTATCTTGGACGAGAATGACTTTGCCTAGGTCCGTTAAATTAAAATCGGTAGACGATCCAAGGTATAATCGATGCTCGATCAATCATAGGTACTGAAAAGAACGGAAAACCGCCAACAAACGATGATCAACTTCATACTGAAGGGTTACAAACTGCAAAGTCTCGTAGGCGAGCCGGAGCCGAACCGATAAAATCTTAAGTTAAGATTGGGAGACTGGACGAGTAAAAACAGTTTTCTATAGGAATAGCCATCTCTAAATCCCAAGAGCTGGCAGAAGAGTCGGTGTTGCTTCCCCGGAGATCTAGCTGCATCTGCCCAAGCTACTATATTAATTTTTCAAGAAAGTTACGAAACCAAAAAATTTAAATAACATGCGCGCGCGACAGGCTATCCGAGTTCACAGAAATGAAGATAGTCAGTTACTCTAGGAAAACGAGCCGTTCAAAACAACGTCATTTAAACAATAAAAACAAAAAAAAAAATAAGGGAAACGCGCGAGTGTTTAACAATAGTGATAACGAGGAATCTCCGTAAAAGAAATACAATTAACAAAAAATTATATTATCTGCAAAAATAGTAAAAAAAAAACTATTCTAGCTTCAAAAAAGTTAAATTCCTATTAAAGTCAAAAGCGCATTATAAATTAATGACAAAGAATTAAGGCTTCTCCTATCAATAAACAAAGAAAGCAAATTCAAAAACACATCATAAGTCGTAACAAAAAATAAAAGGAACTCTCAATCAGCATAACTTAAAAAAAAAGGCTGGGAAAAATACAAGACGAACGATACCCGAGATTAATAAACGATGACAAAAAAAAAACGGTTCGGAAACCACGAACGAGACGGGCCCAACAAACGGAGCAGGGAATACTTATTAACACTAAACGCTAAACTAAATAACTCGTCGAGAAAGTTAATAAAAACCCACTGGGATGATTGAACCTTTGTTTCGATATCATAACCGTACACCCAAGATTCATCACCTGTTATGATCTTCGACAAGAAGTTTTCATCATCTTCTGAGCGTTCAAGCATTTCCTGACAAACCTGGACGCGATGGGCTTTTTGGTCGTCCGTCATCAGGCGGAAAAAGAAATTCTCCCCGGGATAAATAACAAAAGACGTGAGATATCGTCATCAATGACGTAAAACGTGAAGGATCACGATCTCAGTCTGCGCTTAAAATAAATCCACAAGAAGAAAAAATTTAATTAGCGCGAGGAAAATTAGAGAAAATAACTTCTCGAACGAGATATCATTAACCAAAAACCGACGCGAACCGAACGCGTCAAGTGATCCCTTTAATTCAAAAAGATAAGGAGGGGGAGCACAGTAACCTCCGTTAAAATAATAGTTAAGCGTCTGGTCATAAGACTCGCACCGTAGACCACCTACGATCGCACCGTCGAGGTAAAGGGGTAAACGCGGTAACCACCAGGAATATCGACGAGACGCGAAATAACAAGAGCACAACGTTGGAAGGGAACGCGTAGAGTGACTCCACAAAAGAAGAAGGAAAGGAATTTTCACGTAAGAGGCCCAGATAAAAAAAAAAAAAAGGGGGCAAAAAAATTTTTTCAGCCGGGGAAGGTAGCGGCACGTTACAGTATATACGTATTTCAGTCTCTTTGAGACCATTACTCAACGCCAACTGTCAAATGGAGTTCTTGGTTTTCATTAATAAAGAGACAGTGTTACGGAATCCGCAATCCATCAAGGATTCCGTCGACAGCGTCGGCGGCTTTCCTACCCGCGTCTTCTACTCATCGGCGTAGAAAGCCAGCCGACGTAATCCGCGTTGTCTAGAACGTAAGAAGGAACGGGCAAATGAGCAGGATTGGAGGCGTGCCCGAGATCAAGGCGAGAAAGCACGAGAGGAGAAGGAAAACTTCGTAAAGAGAAGGAGGAAGGAGGAACAGGAATGGAATTGGACGCGAAGCCCATCCGAGAAATGGAGTGCTTGACTTCATGAACGCCAGCCAAGCACCCGTCTTCGAAAATTGCCCAGCCGACGAGCCGAGTAACAGCGGCGACGAAAGAAGATAGCCGCGTGGGAGCGAAGGAGAAAACCTCGCTAGAACGACGGCGTCGAAGGCTTCCCATGAAGACGGAAGAATTTGCTATGAAAGGCGCCCATGTTATGTGTCACTAACGAGACTCCAGGTATGGAACTCTAATTTAAGTATGTCCCACCTAGTATATTGCGCCTTCCATCCGGGTAATTGCGCACGAGAAACCGAGAGCACGTTTCATGAACTACGCAGTTACAATCTGCAGTATTCGTCCGTCATACAAGGACTCTGGCCGTTTAGACTATCGAACTATTTCCAGTATCAGTTGGGTTTCGTATTGATGACCCAAAGGGCCGTGTATAGCATTCATAAATAAATCTTGCTAACTGTGCTTACTTAGTCTGATTCCTCGTACAGCACAGTAATTGGTGACGTTTAGGAACGAGTGTCTCATTAGCTACCATTTTTGCAACTTACTGTCTATTCTTATCTTTTCCGCATATAAACCATTCTGCTACGATTCAGTGATTTTCCTAGCAGAGCAGTGTGATTTGCCTCTGCAGACCTTATCCATCTAAAATATATTGTGCAAGTGATATTACAAATATTTAGCGGTATAAGGAGGTGGATTCCTTAACCGTAATTCGTCATTTAGTGATTTTCCTATTAATCATCGTAGCCTTTACAAGCCAAAGGCTACCATTACAGTGTATTCTGATATCCGAGGCTAGATTGCCCGGTGCCACCCTGAATTGTGATTTATTTTTGTGCATGTGTTTAGAACAAAGTTTATTTCCTGACTAATAGTATTAGTA
Organism: Rhysida immarginata; assembly: GCA_023313115.1. Taxonomy (NCBI): domain Eukaryota; kingdom Metazoa; phylum Arthropoda; class Chilopoda; order Scolopendromorpha; family Scolopendridae; genus Rhysida; species Rhysida immarginata. The sequence goes on from JAHWFO010115002.1 coordinate 1,308,347, forward strand.
ATTGATTTCCCATTTAATCATCCTTTAAATTAATTACTATTTAAGGATTTAGTTAGAATTCTTTAGTTAAGTTATGTTTTATTTAAGTTACTCAATTTGCTGTTGAGCAAAATAAAGATTACTCTAATTTACTATCTTAATCCGACCTTTATATGTGTGTTCATTCTCCACTGCGCAACTCTTTGCAATCCTCAAAATTTACACATTACAGACTGGCAAGTTTTTCATATGTTCCCTTGATAAAGCCTGGAATAAACGCCAAAACCGGTCGGGAAATCTTTTGCATTATTCTCGTTATGTACTCTAACCCCTTGTATGTCGTTAACATGGCATCCATGTAAAAAAAAAAAGTGTTTAATGGTGTCGTTAACATGACATCCATGTAAGGGGCAGCGAGGAAGTAGGGGAAAATATTCAGAAGGGGAGACTGGATGGTAGACAGAGGGAAACAATGAAGAGGTGAAACAACAATGAACGAGGGCGGAGCACACACCAAACAAGAGATGGAGGGGAAAATTAGGGAAAAGAAATGAAAATGAGAAACTAAATAAAATTTATTTTATTGCAATTTTTAGAAAATAAATAGTTATAAAAGAAAATAAATAGTTATAAAAATCTTTATTCTATTTTTGTTATTTTATAATTTTAAACATTAGTAAAAAGATGAATTTTATAAAAATTGTGATTGACAAGGAAGTAGTAGGCTAAAATTCCCCTTGCTAAGAGAACAAGAGATGAGGGTAAACAATTCAACGATGGTTGAGGATAACAATAGATGAGGGGAAAACCAGGAAAGGATTAGAGAAATTACATGCAGTGAAGTGGCAATTTGGGTATAAGGGACATGACACCAGCAGGATATAAAGGGAAAAAGTTCCTGACAAGCAAAGGGCTAAGGCCTCCGTAAACTTCATTAATGTCCGTGGAATGCAGCCGGATTTCCATGAATATTAGAGGACCACTTCCATGCCAGAAGTAAAATCCATATCATGACAACACCAACACCATGTTAAGTTTTCTTGATGATCTTGTTGAGGCTCCCGCCTGGTAGAAAACAATCGGAACAATTCATCAGAACACAATCTTCTTCCATCTTCACGTGATCAGTCATGACTTTCCATACCCTACTTTACCGTCAGGGAGTTTATGAAGGGGCTGTATGCCAAGATTGGCATACCTCGGAGTTTGCCATCTGACCATACCGCCGTTTCTGTCCTGCACAAATTATCCTCAACTGAGTCGAGGATGCTCTGCAGGCAGCAAATTGTGGCAGATAGGATAGTATCTGTTAATAACATCAAAGATGGACACAATACTGTCCATGTGTTCCAGCTAACCCTGGACATTTGACCGTCCATGTTTTTTACCGCTCTTGTTGGAAGCTTACATGGCGACATTCTGCTGGACATAAGACCTGCACAAGACGTCCCAGATTCGTTTGCAATGCACGGAGAATGTGTGTTCGTGTATTACAAGGGAATGAATCAGTGCTGCTGGTACTGCAAAAAATCCACCCATGTTAGGAGGGATTGTCCTTTCCTAAAAAAATGTGAGACATGCTCTCACATCATGCGCAAGAATCGCCAAAGCCTGAAGACGACCTATGCATCACCAGCAACTTCTTCATCACCACCTTAGGGATCATCATCCCAATATCCACGAAGATGATAACTTCGCCAAAAGCCAGTTCTTTGCAGAGAACTTCTGCCTTCACCTCCGCTTCAAAGGATGCATGCGGATTTATCACCATTGCTGCCACCTTACCTGGAAAACCAAAGCAGGTAATGCCGCCGCCTCTATCTGGAAAAACCAAAGCAGGTAATGTCACCACCATCCCCACCATCCCCTTCCCCTCCACGGAAGTTATTTCTCCTCCACGGCCATCAAGCAACATCTCGATGGTAAAGGCAGAAAGTTCCACAGAAGATGATGTAGATGTTTCTTTGTGTTCCGGATCAGTGTTTGCAAAGAAGGATTCCATGTACCTTCATCGGCTTCAATGTCATCAGCAGCTAGGAAAGTGATATCAGCGTAATCACAGGAAGAGTTTGCATCGATTAAAAACCCTCACAAGAAAAAGCCCAGACGGCATCGCAGTAGAATGGACGGAGTCGCATCTTCTCCTTTTTCTGATCGTGGCAGCCGTGTGAACAACATCGCAGCTCTTCTTCCTCCACTATTCATAATCGATCACCGAGATGGAAGGTTTGGAGCAGCGGACGACATCTTAATTCCTCATTGAAACTCATCTCCTTGAACGTACGTTCCCTTGGTTCCTCTTTTAGGCAATCGGTTTTATCAACGTTTATCGCTCTGTACAGGCCGAATATTCTTTCGCTACAAGAAGTAAAGCTTACTTCTTCGCAATAGTGCTACGATCCTCCCGGCCTACGTAGTCAATACCCTAACGGACAAGTTTTTGTTAACTCTTCCTCACGGAATAGTAAAGGGGTGGCTACCATCGTATTTAACCCCTCTATTCAAGTGTCGAATTATAGTGTGACTGCCAGTACAGAGTGATTTCGTTAGACATTTCATTATCTAGTGTTAATTTCCAATTGCTTAACGTGTATGCTACAAAAGCCATACTTTTAGCTGATGCTGAAAATGGAGGATTCCATGACCACAGGGTGCAGTTTTCTGTGCACATCCCTACCTGTAGTGATTGCTAGGGACTTCAATTGCCATCCAGATGATAATAACAGCTTTTCATCTGGGTACTGAGATTTCCACTGCCAGCAAAATGCATTATTTGATCTATGGACACGTTCTCCACAAAGTGACCTAGGGCCCAATATGTCATCTAGACTGCATTTATTTCTCGTCGATCATGCTTTTGCTGGCTCACCTTGTGTAATCGAGGTCATGCCCTGTGGTCATGGAATCCTCCATTTTCAGCGTCAGCTACAAGTAAGGCTTTCCAATGCAACTGGTTTTTGAAAGTTTCTCAGCTCGATGACAAGGAATATAAGGATTTGTTCCTTCAGTTTGTGGAAAAACATCTCCACAACTTGCTTTCTAGGCTTTTAGAGCTTAAAAATAAAATCAAACGATTCTTCCGGAAGATTGGATGGATGCTGCTAGACGCTGTTGTCGCCATCTCCTCATGCTCCAAGTGATCCATCAACACCTCCGACGTTCCACCTCTAAGGAGGAGTACGCTGCCGAAGTTCGCCAGGTGAAGAGTGAAATCAATGCTCTAATGATCCGCAAAGCAGCTGGTGCAGTACTCAGGCCCAAATTGTCCTGGGCTACTGACGTCAGAAACATATCATTGACAGCATTTGAAGGGAAGGCTTCCAGCTAACAGCAAACAATGTCGCAGTTTAGTGGATATCTCTTTCCAGCTATCTCATACTCATATCCTATTAGCTTTCAATTCCCACTTTTCAGCCATCCAATCATTCCATCAGAAACCACGAAAGAATGGATAGAGGTATTGAAACCTTTCCCCAAGGAGACTGACCTTTTTATATTTCATCAGCTTTCCATTACCATATTTCACCAACTTGTTCCGTCAGATGCCACGAAGCATTGGATAGAGGCATTAAGACCTTTCTCCAAAGCTGCTGACCTTTTCATCACCCGTCCTTTCACCAAAGACGAAGTCAAGTAGTTTCTGTCGGTGAATGTCCATCACTAGTCCTGCCCGGGCTTAGACGGCATTCTTTCTTCAACTCGACTTGGAAACTTCTTGGGTCTTTCTTTGTGCGAGTATTTAATTCGGTCATTACGGACCCTTTCTCCATTACCCTGGACTTCATCGTGGGTAAGATCATGCCGCTCCCCAAGACTACGGATCCGGAACTTGTAACTGAGTGGGGGGCCAAGTAAGTCTTCACTAGGGTATTTCAACTAGACTCAAATTATTTGCTGATGAGTTCATTGATCCGGGGCAATCCTGTTATACCATCTTGCAGGATGTCGGACAATCTCATAACCATCAGGTATATTATGGAGGAAGGTCGTGTGCGTGAACAGACTCTTGCTGTGCTAAGCCTTTGAACTCCATGCTGCACAAATTTGAACTCTTTCAAGTGTTTCAACATCTTCATCATCAGTCAGTTGCTGCGATTATCTCCGCACTGTATGCTTCAGCCACATCATGTGCGGTGATCAATGGTTCCACTTCGTCCAACTTTGAATACTAATATGTGTCAGGCACTGGTGTCCTTTTCCCCCCACCTATTCATTTTTAGCTGGAACCACTGCTTCAGTATCTAAATTGCCACCCAGTTGTTCAAGGATATGTTTTGCCAGCACCTTCCATAAACATCAGAATGCTGGCTTATGCAGATGATGTGGTGCTCTTCACGTCACATGCATATGCCTTGGGTATCTATAGAGAAACCGTTGAACACCTTCCTCCACTAAACTGCGACATTGTTTGCTGTTAGCTGGAAGCCTCTCCTCTGCAAATGCTCTCAATAATAGGTTTATGACGTCATTAGCCAGGAAAATTTGGCCCCGAGTACTGCACCAGCTGCTTTGCGGATCATTAGAGCATTGATTTCACTCTTCGCCTGGCGAACTTCGGCAGCGTACTCCTCCTTAGGGGTGGAACGTCGGAGGTGTTGATGGATCTCTTGGGAAGTACCTCGTTTGGGAAATGAACGGTCCACTATCTAAGAACATTCTAATAATGTGGTGTGGCCAAGTAACTGTGCTTGGATATGTATTTTCCTTTTTATTGATTATGGACTCTGTATATTGGCAACAAATGATTGAGAAATGTATTATCCACCTTGATAACAACTTCCGTTTTCCAACATTGTGTTTGTCAAGGTGAGGTTTATTAGGACTCCCGTTATTTCATTATTAACCTCTACATGCTTATTCACCTTGCCATCGTCAAAAGATCTGCAAAGACTTCGCAGTGCGCATGTGAACGTGTCTGGGGGTAGCCGTCTCCGTGGACACCTGTTACGAGCAGCATTTTTCTTCATTTTTTTTGAGAGGGGAGGGATTGTCTACCTAGTGTCAAACGCTATTTTGTTGCTGCCAGATTGGTTGCAATGATTCGGGTATTCCTTCTCCCTCCCCCTATGTGGGCGAACTTTGTTTTTTTCCAAGATGAATCGACTACAGTTACCTTCCTTGTTGCCAGTAATTATGTACTTTCGACAACCAAATTTTTATAAGATTTCTCTCTTGATTTTGTGACTTTACCTGCTCTATGCCACCATCTTCGTCTCTCCTATTTTTTCCAGCAATCCTACCCCGGGGAGTCGGCCGACGTTTTTTGTCTCCATCCGGATTATCTGTGGGCAGCAATTACGAAGGTATTAAAATCCTTTGCGTTTGAATGAACCATCTTCAATTATCAATGGTGCCTGCTGCATCACATATATTTCTCCCTCCAACATCTTCACTACAGAGGGTGGTCGGGATCTGTTGGATGTGTTGTTTGTGGTGAAGAAGAGACTGCTCTTCATATTCTTATGAGTGCCCATATGCCCAATCTTATTGGGGTCTTTTGAAGCAGCACTACGGACTGGGTTGTTGCTCTTACCAGTCAGTGCGTTTCTTTGTGGACGACTCCACCAGCGAGGATTTAAAAATGGAACTAGAGATTCCCATCACATTCCTCAACTGAGAACTGTGGTTAGCCAAATGGTTTAGAGCACAAAGGAATCAAGCCAAAAACTGTGGACACAACTATACAAAGAAAAATAATTCCGAAAACACTATTCCACATAATAAATTTTAATGACTCAGATGTACGTTTCGGAAACAAAGTTTCCATCATCAATGAGTAAAGAACAACAAGAGAAGCCGAGTATTTATAAGAACCAATCAAAAAATTATACAAAAACAAAAACTCGTACAACAAAAGAAAACAACCAATACAAACTATCTGCTTAGCTTAGCCCTACAAAAACCAAATAACACCCCCCCCCCCCCCCCCCCTTTTTTCTTTCCCACATCGGATAAAAGAGTAGTCCGGTTATAAGAGCAAGGCAGAAAACCTCACAAAAATCTCACTAAAATCACAGAAAACAATACAAGGAAAGTAAATTATTTTGTAAAAAATTTTGCTAAAGAGAGCCATTCTGCCACTGGCATGGAGCCATCATCACTATTCAGGGTTTTATTGGTTGCTTTGTTTTTCACAATTGCAATCGATTCAAGGAAGTATAACATCTCTACATCTATGAATAACCTCAAACGAATCTGTGGAATAACTATGTTTTCCATTAATGATATGGTCCGCAAACGCAGACACCCCTAATCTAGCATTCTTAACACAAGAAATATGTTCCTTCATCCGTGTTCCCACTCCTCTTTGCGAGCTTCCCAAATAAAACTTGTCACACGTTGCACACTTATATACCCCGGGGCAATGTTCCGCTGGGATCTTTTATTACGCTTAGTTTTCTCTTTAAAGTATTACTGCTCTTATAAGCTACTTTACAACCAAACTTACTACAAATATTCTTGATCCCTTTGTTTAGTGTGTTGTTGTAGGGAAGGACTAACACATTTCTGTATTCTTCATTTCTTTTCGAATAGTGATGATGGCCCCATGCCAGTGGCAGAATGGCTCCCTTTAGCAAAATTTTTTTCCAAAATAATTTACTTTCCTTGTATTGTTTTCTGAGTTTTTGTGAGGTTTTCTACCTTACTCTTATAACCGGACTACTCTTTTATCCGGTGTGGGAGAGAAAGGGGGGGGGGGAGGAGAGGGGTGTTGTTTGGCTTTTTGTTGTATTGGTTGTTTTCTTTTGTTGTTCGCGTTTCTGTTTTTGTATAATTTTTTGATTGGTTCTTATATATTATAAATATTCGGCTTCTCTTGTTGTTCTTTACTCACTGATGATGGAAACTTCACTGATGATGGAAACAATACAATTTACTTTCCTTGTATTGTTTCCGAAAATGTACATCTGAGTCATTAAAATTTATTATGTGGAATAGTGTTTTCGGAGTTATTTTTCTTTGTATGGTTTAGAGCAGACGGCACTTTTCAACCACCCTCGATCGTACGGAGGATGGTGGCCATTCAGTTGCGGTCCTGTCTTCTTGAATGGTTACGGCTAGATCCGTTTGCTTTCCTCATCTATTGAGGTCTTCGCAGGAGTGCAATATTTCCATCTCAACTTTCCGTTGGACTTCTGAAGTCTCGTCAGGTATGAACCGGCCTTGTTTTTGAGGCATTTATACAAGGTGTATCAGGTTCGATGGTCATAAAGTATCCTTTGCATGATTACAAACTTAAAGTTCCTTATCGAATATGTCGAAAACTCAGAATTTAAATTGCGTCGTTACGTCATTTATGAACTTTCCGCACCAGCAGTTCATTAAATTCAAAGGGGCGATTACAATTAAATCGGCAGCAATTGTTGAGATTAAATGACGTTTTCGACAGGTTTTCAGCAAACTTCGCGTGATGTTTAGACCCTTAAATTTGAGTTTTGAACATTTTGCATAAGGAACTTTAAGTTAGTCATCATGCAAAGGATCACGCTAGGTACTTTATGACCATCGAACCTGGTGCACCCCGTATAAGCGCAGTAGCCCTTAAGTGAGTTGCGCGACACTTAGCACATGGGTGTCTAGGCACTTGAATTTAATATGCCATCTGCCTTAGCCTCAACAGCTAACCTCCCAGCAGTTGTTTCGTCAATTGACTTTAATATCAAGTGAATAGTGTCGGTGTTTCTGTGACTATAAAGTTAGACTTTTTTATACTACATTGACGTGCGACCCAGGGGAGATTACACCCCCCAAACTTTTGTGACCTTTTTCTTTTTTTACATCATAACCATAGAAAACAGTAGGTTTTTGAAGAGATTGTATGCTGAAACTGGGATATCTCCGATTTTACCATCTGGCCATCCTGCCATATCTGTCCTGCAAAATTATCCTCCAGCTGGAATGCCATTTGACTGTCCATGTCCGGGGTGCTTCGCAGCTTCTGTCGAAAGCATACATCAAATGCTTCATGTCCGACTACAGGGAAGTGCTCAAAATCTTCCATCCCAAACAAGCTGACACACCCCGTCTTGAGAATGGCGACATTCTTTTAGACATGCGACTTGAGCGAGACGTTCCAGATTAGTTTATAATGCACTGAGAATGAGGCAGTGCTGCTGGTATTGTGAAAAATCTACTCATGTTTGAAGAGATTGTCCTCTCCTGAAAAAATGCGAGACGTGTTCACGCAGTGGGCTAAAACGATCGTTGCCCGGAGAGGACATATGCATCACCAAAAGCATCGAAGTTACCACCTAGGGAGTCATCAGCCCAGCAGTTGATGACGAGGTCAACATCTTCTCAGCCATCAGAGAGGCTCTTCCTCTTTGGGACAGGCTCTTCCTCGTTCTTCATCTAAGAGGCTACAGTTTCCAGCGGATACAGGTCAGTCTTAGTCATCTTAATTCTTCAATGAAAGTGATCTCTCTAAACGTTCGTTCCTTTGGTTCCTCTTTTAAGCAATAGGTTCTATCGACATTTATCGCTCTGTACAGGCCAGATATTCTTATGTTATAGGAAGTGAAGCTTGCCCCTTTCGTTCTTCCCGGCCTTCGATTCTTGTCTACCTTAGTGGACAAATGTTTAATAACTCTTCCTCATCCAATTTTAAAAGGGTTGTTACTATCGTTTTTAACCCCTCTATGCAGGTGTCGAACTATATATATGACTGCGAGTACAGAGTGATTTTGTTAGATATTTAAACATCTGGGACTATTTTCTGATTGCTTAATGTGTATGCTCCATGTGCTTAGCACAGAAACGCATATTTTTGGTGACATTGACAGTTTTCTGTGTACATCTTTGCCTGTAGTGATTGCTGATGATTTTAATTGCCATCCAGACGATAATATCTTTTCATCTGGATATATTCATGACTTGTGGCAGCAAAATGCATTATTTGATATATGGACATGTTCTCCGCAAATTAACATGTGTGGATCCACCTATCATCAAGGCTAGACTTATTTCTTACTGATAATGCATTTCTGGCTCACCTAGTGTAATAAAGGTCATTCCATGTTCGTTCTGTGTTCACAGTGCCATCATGTGGTCATGGAATCCTCCATTTCCAGCATCAGCTACAGGTATGGCTTCCCAACGCAGCTGGTTTTTAAACGTTTCTCTTCTTGACGACAAGGAATACAAGGTGTTTGTTCGTTCAGATTGTAGAAAAACATCTCCACAATTTGTCTCCTATGCTTGTTTCGTGGTTAGTGCTTAAATCCAAAATAAAACGATTCTTTCGGAAGATTGGGATGGATGCAGCCAGATGCCTTAGTCGCTATCTCCTCAAGCTCCAAGAGATCCTACGACTCCTCCAATTTTCACCCCTAAGGAGGGGTATGCTGCCAAAGTTCGTCAAGTGAAGAGTGGGCTCAATCTGTAAAGCTGCTGGTGCAGCACTTAGAGCTAAATTGTCCTTGGCTGCTAATGTCAGAAATATGTCATTCACACAGGAGAGGCATCGAGCTAAGAAAACAACAAACGATGTCGCCGTTTTATCAGCTTTCCATTTCCATGGATACTCCGTCAGATACCACGAAGCATTAAATAAAGGCATTGAGACCTTTCTCCGAGGATACTGTCCTTTTCATCATCCATCATTAAAAATCCTTCCTCTATTACACCAGAGTTCACAGTGGGAAGGATCATCCTGCTCCCCAAGGTTCCGGTTACATAACCTATAACCAAGTGGAGGCGAATAACTGGGGTGTTCCAACTAAGGCTCAAATTAATCACAGGTTAATTGATCCAGGGCATTCCTGCTCAATTCTATTTCGCAGGATGTCAGATAACCTTATTATAATTATGTGTGGTATGGAGGTAGCACGTGTACGTAAACAGAATCTTGCAGTGCTAAGCCTTACCAAAAAAGGCTTTTAATAAGTGAATCATGATTTCCTTTTTTAAGTTTTTGATCATCTTCGTCTTCGGTCTTTTGATGCGATTATCTCCGCACTGTACTCTTCGGGCACATCTTGTGTGGCAATTAATGGTTCCATTTCATCCATATTCGAATTTTCAAATGTTGTAAGGCAGGGGTGTCAGTTACCCCCCCCCCTTCTGTACTTCTTTTAGTTGGAACCATTACTCCAATAAATGAATCGCCACCCGGATGCATCAGGACCCTTGCTTTTGCAGACGACTTGTTGCCTTTTGCAGACGCTTGCCTATAAAACATTCCAAATGGTTATAATTTTTCATTTCTACCTGATATGGACTCATTACACTGGCAACAATACAACTGGAGAAGTGCAGTACTCGTCTTGAGAAAAATCTTCGATTTCCAACATCTGTGTTTGTCAAGACGAAGATCAACAAAACGCACGTTATCCCGGTGCTGATTTCAATATGCCTATTCACCTTGCTTCGTCGTAAAATTGTGGGGGGACTTCTGTTTGATGTCATCCATTATGACCAGATTTCCTTTTCATTCCTTTTGAGAGAAGAGGGATAGGTTTACTTGATATCAAACTTTATCTTATTGAAGCCAGATTGAGTGCGATGATTCGGATATCCCTTTTCCGCTACCAACATGTGGGTGAATATCGTTTTTTCTTTAAGGTGAATAGGCTACCGTTACCATCCTTGTTGCCAGTGATCATGCTGTAAGATCAGAGCTAAATCAGAAACTAACCAGGAACAATTAGAATATTATTTAATGGATAATAAAATTAAACTAATAGTAGTAATAGAAATGAAAATCGCGGAATTTAAAATTAACGGAAAACACAATTCCACAAAAGGTTTTTAATAGCACGTATGCACATTTCGGCGGCCAAGCCATCCTTTTCATCTTAACAGTTCTCTGTTGTGATCATACTTTTATCACGCTGAAGAGGGTGGCTTGGCCGCCGAAATGTGCACACGTGCTATTAAAAACCTTTTGTGGAATTGTGTTTTCCGTTTTTAGATCGTGTCAATAATTATGATTAATAAGATAAACCATATAAAGATTAACAATTAAAAGATAGGTGCCTTTTGAGGTATATACTATTATACTTTTAATGTGACATATTAATGTATTTTAAACTACTTTTTAAAGGTTTGAGAGATCCTAGCTTTAATTCAATACAAGAATTGCTTAAATAAAGATAATACTTTATTAAATGATACGGTTTCTAGAGAAACAGGTGTCATCCTAGGATTAAAGATTTTATTAAAAAGAAAATAGATATTAGAATCTAAATAATTGGGAATTTTATAAATCCAGACCAAAAAAAAGGTGAAACCTAGTTGTCTGTGAATGCCGCATGAAGATATTAAATTGTTAATCAGGTGCCAGTCACTCTACTTTGATATGGAATAAAGCTTCTAGTTTGAGAGCGCAAGCTTGCTCCCCCCTGCTCTCTTGTTCAGAAGTGGTGTGAGGTATTTGAGCTTGCTGAAGAACTGACACCATTTTGCTTGACATTTTGACAGGAAAAAGGTAGACTCTGTCTGTCTTTTCAGCTACACAAAAGCAGAGAGAAGGGTTGCCAAGTTGCACATGAATAACTATGCTAGGAGAAATTATCAGACTGAGTTCATTATATGAATAACATTTCATTTTAGTCTTTTCTATGCATTTACATATAATTAAGCATTCTTTGCAGTTGCTTAAAATGCCATCATGAGAACCCAGAATTAACTGGCCCCACCATTTCTCCCCATCTCTGGTCACCGTGAAGACCGTAGTGGGAACAAGAGAAGCGCATCAGCCAAGCCGAATCTAAAAAGAAGTGCACAGGTAACTCACCCTGGCCTCTGCTGTTTTTCTTAAAAAACATTTTAATAAGATTATGAAATTGGTTTGGATTCAGCAATTCCTTATCAGGAAATAAATTGATTATATTTATTTATACATTTTGTGTGGTTTTCTTCCCTCTTGTCACACCCTTCTCAGGCACGATATCTATGACGGATGATTAATCTGGGTGTTATTTAAGACTTTTTTTCCCTCGAATTGGTGACTTTTTTACCCCTATCGACCCACAGGACTGGGGCCATCTTCGTCTTTCGTGGTTTTCCAGCAGTATGATCCAGGGGAGACGTCTGATATTGTTCGTCTCCGTCCTGATTATATATGGGCAGCAGTCATGAAAGTACTGTCCAGCATATTTTTTTCGAGTGCATGTTCACTCAAGCAATTTGGGATCGTTTAAAGCAGCATTACGGACTGATAGTTTCTCCTAACAGTCCGTGCGCTTCTTAGTGAATGATTCCACCGGCGAGGTTTTGAAATGGGACCTAGCCATTTCCGTCGCATTCCTCGTCAAATAACTATGGTTATCATCGCAGGGTACCTTTCCAACTCCCTCAAACCTTTGGAGGAAAGTGGCCATTCAGTTGCAATCCTTTCTTCTTTTTGAATGGTCACCGCTAAGTTCGTTCACGTTTAAGAAGCCTTTATCAACATCTATACGTCTTTGCGTGGTCATCGGAGGAGACCAATACTTCCATCTTACATTTCCTCTGGACTAGTGAAGGGCCTCGTTTTTGAGGCGTTTATTTAAGTGCAGCAGTCCTTAAATCGGCTACGCGATCCTTACCGCATGTGCGCCTAGGCGCCTGATATTACGTCTTCAAGGCGCCTGTTGAGGCAGCATCACCAGATACTGGGGAACGAGTTGGAGCCACTGGACGCAAGGTCCGGATTGTAAGGCGGGTGGTCAAGTTGTTCCTAAACAAAAGTTCTGATTAGTTGGGAACAACTTGACCTTCCGCTTTAAAGTCTGGATCTCGCATCCAACGGTACTGTTACACGTTGTCCTGGAGCAGCACTATCCATTTCGAGAGCTTCTCTCTGCGCTTGTTTTCGATGTCTCGTTTCTGATTCAGCAACGTGCAACAGTACCGTTCAGCATTAACTGTTTCACCCCATTCTTCTTCGACGAAAAAAAAACTGTGCATCACTTTTCCAGCCTTCATATCACAGTGAGCTGTTTTTGGACGTGGGGAGCCGGGAAGACCCTAAATCTATCGACAATTATATATACTAACTTTGATTAGATACAACGGCGCTACAGTGAAAATTCTTCCTTTCATTTGGGCACACAAAATATTTTGCGTAAAAACGGTTTTCACAAATGTTTCTAATTAATTGTGTGTTTACAAAATAAATTCAAAACAACTTTTAAAATACTTAAAACTTTACTTTATTTTACTTAACTGTAAATTTAATTTTTCATTGATTTCATCTGTGTGCCATTTGCCTTCTTTCGGCTTAAGAAATATCATCTACAAACAAACAAACAAAAAGAAAAAAGAAAATGATTATGAAGTTAAATTCGCGAATAAAGAGGTACATAGTTGTGTCTATATTATTACCATCTGGTTATTTTAATCCGAAGATCCGGCTGATGCTAGCCCGGAATAACCACCTGAAGATGGCGCAGAATAACCACCTGAAGATGGCGCAGAATAACCACCTGAAGATGGCACAGAATAAGCTGACTCTGGCACAGAAGGACGACCTGAAGATGGCGCAGTAGGATAAGCTGAAGATGGCTCAGAAGGATAAGCTGAAGATGGCGCAGAAGGATAAGCTGGAGATGGCTCAGAAGGAAAGGGTGAGTCTTCCAGAGAAGGAGCACCTGGAGATGGCTCAGAAGGAAAGGGTGAGTCTTCCAGAGAAGGAGCACCTGAAGATGGCATAGAATATGGTTGTAAAATGCTATAAATATTCGGAATTATTCACTAGTAGAAAAATGCTCCTATCGGAGCACAAAAAAGGCGAATATAAAAGGCTCTTTAAAAGGCTCTGGCGCCTTCCCCTCCAGTCACCACCTTCAAATATTTTGACGCGCGAACATATTCGCGCTTTATTATGCTGAAATCAAGAGCATTAAAGCTGTCGAGCATAAAAGCTGAAAGCAAGAACACTGTCTCCTTCCGACTCCCTTTCTCTTCCATTGCCACTGTCTCCTAATGTCTCTCGTTCTGTCACATGGCAACTGTCTCCTGTCTTTCTCTCCCACGCCAGTCTCCTCTCTTTCTCTGCCACTGCTGCTGCTTCCTCTCTCTGTCTCTCTTACTGCCACTGTCTCCTGTTACGAGCGTTAAAACAGAACACGAAACTATTTTGGAACAAAAGTTGGAGCAGGTCGTCAAGAGATGGCGGTAGTGAGTTGTGGAGAAACAGGTGCGCGAGACGAGAACAGGACGAGGAGGGTTGGAAAGAGGAGAAGGTCGAGGCAACAGTGTGGAATGGAGAGAGGAGTTTTGAACGGTATGTGAAGTATGAAGAAGAAAGCTCTGACTATGGAAAAGAAAGCTCGACTTCAGCTGGATTGAGAGACATTTTCAGAGAAGCAAGGACGAAGGTTACTAGGACGAGTTCCACACGAAAATGCACGGGCGGAAATTCGGTAATTATGTAGATGACGGCCTCCACCCCAACTTGCGTTTTTTCCTACCTTGCGTTGTTTTTTAACATGCATCTTGGGTTGCTTAGTGTTTTTGGGGGGGTGGACGAAAAGTTTAGTTTTTATTTTTGGTGGGAACGTGGTTTTCTTTCACTCGAAAGCGGTCTCCTTTAGGTTTAATGGCGCCGACTTCCTTCTTCCAGATACTAGATACGCAACGCCATCTGGTGGTAGCGGTTGAAGTCAGGCACGGAAACGCAGACGATGGTGAAAATGGTCAATAGAAAAATACTAACCATTGGCCTCCTGTAACCGGCCGGGGGGAAACCAACTGCCCCTGTGACCAAACAGGTTGGGGTATATATCATTAACTTACCCCCGGAGGGGGACGTCGTAGACAGAACGCCGGAGGCGTTCGAGTAACGGAAAACAGTGACCAATGGGCATTATTGAACGAGGCCCGCAGCGCCGAGAGTGGTACAAGTTTGCTGAAATTTAAAGCTAGTTTGCACCATAAATAAAAACTAAATCTTTCGTCCACCCCCCCCCCCCAAAAAACACTAAGCAACCCAAGATGTATGTTAAAAAACAACGCAAGGTAGGAAAAAACGCAAGTTGGGGTGGAGGCCGTCATCTACATAATTACCGGAAATTCTACTCCCACCCTTAAGGTTAGTAACCATTTAAATTTGGATAAATTACCTCAAGCCTTTCATTCCGTATATAAAGAACATTTGTCTGACAAGAGGAGTGTTAATATTAGAAGTGAAAACGCAGCATTTATAATTGAAAGAAATGTATCACTATATGAAATGCCTCTCGCCCCGCGCCCGAATCAATGGCTGACTTGTTGGCAAATAAATTCCTTCATAGAAAGAAACACTAAATTAGACTTTACCCATGACGAAATTGTTTTAAAGAAAATTCGTACAGTAGGGCATTTTCCCTGTACGATAAATGGATATCTTGATAAAGCAATAGGCTATATCAAGTATTACTCCTAACTAGTTATTGAATTGAATTATCGTTATTTTATCTGGAGACGGGTTACAACGAAGTTGACTTATTTATTTTTGGAGGTGTTTCAATTGTCGAGCTATTGCTTATTGTAAGCTCATTGATTTTCCTGGCAGCAACCCCATTTTATTTTATTTTATTGCATGAAGTTTATAGCTGTTATTTATTGGCTTAAGAATTTTGAAGTAATATGGATAGCATTGCATATTGGATGGTCCTAATGATAATATATCAAGAGATTTAAAATTGCATGATTGCAAGCGTTTTTTGCTAAGAATAGCTCTTGCTAAATCCATTGTTAATTGAAGATTTTTTTATTTCTTTCCGGATCTCTTCATTCAAGTTTTGACTGCCAGAGGACAAGCGAAATCGAAAGGCTATTGTATGCAGCCCACCGTTTTCAAATTCGACGGAAATTTACGAGAGCGTGATACGCCATCTAAAGAAGATTTTTCATCCTAGTGCTTCAGTTTATCATGGACCCGGATTCCTGCAGTCACGCCCGCCGCCAGAAATGTTTGGGCCCCTGACAACTGGGTACGTGTGGGCCCCTCTGGGCTCTACCTCGTGCCTGATGCGTGGCTGACGAGGCCCCCCTTTCCGTTGGGGCCCCGGACTAGAGTCCCGTTTGTCCCCCCCTGGCGGCGGCTCAGCTGCAGTAGCGGAAGAAGTTTCCCTACAAGATATATAAATTATTTTCCACTGCGCATTGTAATAGAGAAGTTGTAAATCAATAACTTATCTAAGGCTTTAATTGCCAAGTTTACTTGTTTATTAATTCCATTATTAAAAGAAGGAATAATTCCGATGGATTTAAGTATTGCATTATATTCTACGAATAAAATTTATTGTTGATAGATTTTATGCTCGTAATCTATTCTGCCTCCACACTTCTGTTTACTTATCACATTTAGCTTATTTTTATCGTAACATCTCCTCTCTCTCTCTGCTACGCTCTCTTGCTTTCAGCATAAAAAAGCGCGAATACACTACATGATCAAAGGAGTTGGGACACCTGTTGCTCTACCGTAAAGCCGCAAAAAGCTTCAATCAGTAGTGTGTAACCCCGAGCTGTTATCACTGCTTCCACCCTACATGGCATACTGTCCACAAGTTTACGGTATGTGTCCACAGGTATTGACCTCCATTCCTCGAGGAGTGTCGTGGTCAGTTCCTGGACAGATGTAGGGTGAACCATCCTGGATCTCACACGTCGTTCCAATTCGTCCCAAAGATGTTCGATGGGTTGAGATCAGGACTCTGAGCGGGCCAATCCAGTTCTTCAACCCGCATGTCGTCAAACCAGTCAGATATGGATCTTGCTTTGTGGTAAGGCGCATTGTCGTGCTGGAAGAGGAACGGCCCGTCACCGAAGTGTTCCCACAGCGCTGGAAGTACCCCGTTATCCAGAATGGTGCTGTAGCCATCAGCATTGAGGTTTCCGTCCACTCCTTTGATCATGTAGTGTATGTTTGCATGCCAAAATTTTTGAAGATGCTGACTGGTGAGGAAGGCGGAATGAAGACTGGGGCAGCTGGTTCCCCCTATCCGCCTTTTTTATGCTCCGAAAGGAGCATTTTTCCGCTGGTTCCCTTTTTCTTGCTACAACAGATGCTGCTGCTTGTATAAAAAGAATTCAACGGGACAGTAAAGCTTTGATAGTTTATCTATACGAAATTCAATTAGCACAAAAAAAGTATTATTCAATTCAAATATAATTCATGATCATAAATAGTGCCTAGCGATAACTGATGCCATACAATACGATACATTACGATGTGATCTCATAAAAATGTTACAGCTAATTAATGGAATTTTTGGATTTTTTTCCGTTTAAAATGTTTGGCGATTTACAAAATATCATTATATAGGGTGAGTCAAAAGTCCCCGAACTCAAAGTTTAAAAAATGTTTGCTGCAAAATCATAAAAGATATCCGAGTATTGCTTCTTATGGTTGTTGTATGTGACCTTGGGAACGCGTTCCACCAACGTGAGAATTGGCGTTGCCAGTTATGGTTCTCACGCAACAGTAGAGTGTCGCTTTGCTAGAAGTTTATTTTTGCGGAAATATCGTAAAAACGTTGCATACAGAGCTTTCAAAGAAAGTTTCCTGATGCTCCTATAACAGGGAAATAATTGTGTATATGATCTTGTATCAGGGAGGT
>JAHWFO010115002.1:1325953-1340080 GCA_023313115.1 Rhysida immarginata
CCTACGTCCCTGTCTTATATACCGGTTTCAGAGACACGCAGAGTGTATGATACCGGTTTCATGTTTCCCTGCAGTGCTCTCCGCGAAAGTCACTTCGGATTCTATTCAGCCTGCCAGAGGGCTACTAAACATTAAAGTTACGGTCGTACAAAATTCGGGTAGTGCAAGAGCTTCGTTCTTTGGATTCGGAAATGCACATTGTTTACTGCAAATGGTTTAAGATATTATGGGCAAGAGATTTATACGCAAGAGTTTTACGCGCAAGAATGTTACTGCGTCGTTTGTCGGCTGCACGTTAAAGAACCCTTGGGAGGCAAAATTTGCGGCCCCTATAACGCCGTACCGAAATGACCATAGCAGTTGAAAAGGACGTTGATACCAAACAAACCAAACCAAACCGAATGTTACTGCATGAAGTTGAACTCCACGCCCCATCCGCCACTTTTAGACTTATGATACATACAACTTGTCTAGCGAAACCGGTTTACAGTTGTTTTCCTTGGTATAGGAGCATCAGGAAACTTCCTTTGATAGCACTGAATTCAATGTTTGTACGATTTTTCTGCAAAATAAGCTTCTAACAAGGCAACTCTGTTCTTGCGTGAGAACAAAGACTAGCATAACGTCATTTCTCGCGCGCGCGCAAAAGCATCGTGTCACGTGGAACGCTTTCCCAAGGTCACATACAACAACCACAAGAAGCAATGCTCGGATATCTTTTATGGTTTTGCAGCAAACATTTTGTAAAGTTTGAGTTCGGCGACTTTTGACTCGCCCTGTATTATTTTGTTTGTGCCTGCGTTCTAATATTATTTGCCCTTATATACGAATGTATGGAATGTGTATTACGTTCGCAGGGTAATTACAAGAGCTATAGATATAAGAATGCGATGAACTGAGAATCTAATGTAACTGTAGCTAGCCACGGTGCCGAGAATAACGCAATAGATATTACCCTTCAAATTTTCTTGATCGTAGGGAAAATCAGTTACATTGAAGCACAATTTATAGTCCCTGAGTAACCAATAGCCTTCCCGTTCATGGAAATTAGTTTAAACAATTGATTCGCCATGAAGTCCACCAATCTTTGAAGCAAAAGCGGCTTAGGTTTGTCCTATTCGTTAATGATTACTACCTCTAGTTCATTAACATAAGTGAACTGTCTGTTATTCGCTAGCAACCTTCAAAGTAGGGTTGTGATGTATTTGAAATACTTAGTATTTGAAAGTATTTGAGGGTATTTGATAGTATTTTCTATTTCAAGTACAATTTTTTTACAGTATTTGGTACAGTATTTCCAACTACACTGTCAAAGTATTTTGTATTTCAAATACTTTTTTCAATTTTAAATGACTATTCCTTCCCTGAAATTGCTGTTGGACCAGTCGATTTTTTCATATCAGCAGTACTGCCAATCAGAACAACTCCCACTGCAAATGGGGGATCATGGGATTCCGATTCCCAAACAAAAAAAACCCTTTGTTGATTTCATTGCAATTGGTTAATTCGTTCATTGCTTCAATACTGCTTGCGGTTGTGCTTTGCCGTGCGAAGGAGGTCGTACTGTGGCACAGGTAGTTTCTTTGCTAATTCTTTCTTCAAGATAAGTTTTAAAATGGGTAACATTTTAATTTATTGTAGTTAAATTTAACGATTCGTTAACGATTAGTTATGGGTTCAACTAACGTGATCAACCGGGAAAAGTCGGGGAATTTTACGAAATCGTTTTGCTAGACACTCTGTATGAACGACATCTTTAAAAAATAATAAAAAATTGTATATTTTCGACATTTTGAACCAATCTTGTCGTAGAATTCGACATGAGCCATTTTCCTGTTGGAATACCCAGTCATTCCCTCGTGTTTACAGTCCAACTGGTATTGAATGATCATATGACATGCCCTGATACTGTTCAGAGTTCATGTTGGCATTAATTCGTATTAAATTGGTCTTTCCTACATACAAAAATGTCCCCCAGACTATCATAGAAACACCAAGCCATTGAATCGTTCCTTTGGTTGGTTGGAATTATGGGCGGATCAATGGTCATTTATATATCTCAGTTAAAAATACGGAAACTAGATTAAAAACATTAAATTTAATTAACTCTTCTTTGTTATCTTTGTAGATTTCAGCCATCTCATTCTCTGATATATCCAACTCTAGCTCAGAATATGAGAAAATAATCTCCGAGCCTTCTAGTGAAGCTTCTTCCCCAAGAGTATTAATTTGCAGCTTGGTCAAAAAATACGAGTTTCTTTCTTCATTCGGGCGGTTTGTTTCATTCTATTTTATTCGATTTGAACTCCTACTCGGATCTTTAGATTTTTACTCGTTCTTAGCCTTTGACTGAAGGGCTCCTTCGTCTCTGTTGGGATAGGATGGCTTTGATTATAACAAACCATTAAGGAATGGCATAACCAAGTACCGAAAGCTTAAACTAAACCAATCGCGTAACCATATTTTTAATCCCCCTTCTATGTTAACATTCTAATGGACCATAAAGATACCATTAAACCACGTACCTTTGAACCAATTTCGACTATCATTAATTTTACGTTATATTCATTCATGACACATCATTCCAAGTCGTTTGATATATTACATGCCATATTTTAGCATTGAATGTTCCACAATGAACCATAATGGTTCCACTAAACTAGGTTCCCTGAAACCAATTTCGACTATCGTTAATTTTACATTATATTCGTTCATGACACACCATTCCAAGTCGTTTGATATATTACATGCCATATTTTACCATTGAATGTTTCAATGAACGATAATGGTTCTACTAAACCAGGTTCCTTGAAACCAATTTCGACTATCATTAATTTTACGCTACATTCGTTCATGACACATAATTTCAAGTCGTTTGATATATTACATGCCATATCTTATCATTGAAAATATTTGAGGGTGTCATAAGGGTACCATTAGAGCACGTGCCATTGTTTCGATAACAACCATTTTCAAAATGGTTTATTTCCTGAACCTTATTTATCAATTGGCGAAAATAGTAATGAATAACCGCTTCTATCTCGTCATAACGATTCTGTTTGAAATATTACTTAATATGTCTTCCCATTGATAATTGCTTGGCGGGAAAATTCAGGTACCATTTGTGCACGTGCGAATGAACCGATTTAGATAATATTTGTGATTGATTCGTGCCATGAACCATATTCGTCGACTGACGAAAACAGATTTTGAAAATCTTTCATAGCCTCGGAGGAGTTACAGTTACAGACAGACAGACACGTTTCCCCACACTGATAGCATAAAGCACCTTTCGGTACTTAATAATTCCGTTCTGAAGGCTACCATATATGTCTTAGTAACCACAGACTTCACCGGAGTTCACAGTGGGGAAGATCATCCTGCTTCAAAACTTGTAACCCAGTGGAGGCCAATGACTCTTCACAACACGGATTATAAGGTCTTCACTGGGGTGTTCCAACTGAGGATCATATTACTCACCGATGAGTTCATTGATCCGGAGAGTGCTGCTCAATTCCATCTCGCAGGATGCCAGATAACTATTACATTTAGGTGTGTTATAGAGGAAGCACGTGTATGTAAATAGACTCTTGCAGCTCTAAGCCTTGACCAAAAAAATGGCTTTTGATAAAGTGAATCATGATTTTCTTTTTTTTTAAAGTTTTTGATCATGTTCGTTTTCTGCGATTATCTCAGCACTGTACTCAGGTGTGGCAATTAATGGTTCCATTTCATCCACTTTCGAACTTTCAAAGGATGTAAGGCAGGGTTGCCCGTTATCTCCCTTCTTATACATCTTTTATTTGGAACCATTACACCAATATCTGAATCGCCATCCAGACGTTCGGGGATATGATCTGCCAGCTGCGTCCATAAACATCAGGACCCTTGCTTTTGCAGACGACGTAGTGCTTTTTGCGTCGGATTCTTATTTTCTGGACATCTACGAAGGGCGTTCAAATTTGTCCTGACTTTATTTTTTGTAAAGTTCTTTTTGTTTTTTTATTTCATTGTTGTAAAAATCTAAACTTTCACTGTCGGGATGGCAACTACTATCTGCCATGTAAAAACAGCACCACTCATCCGGTTGCCATGACAACTGATTATTTGCTTAAACAAGATGGCGGACAGCGATATGTCGACCAAAGTGTAGCAACGAATAATCATCAACTTTCTCCACAACGAAGGTGTGAAAGCATCTGAAATTCACCAGAGACTTCAAAGACATTTCACCGAGTCATGTTTGTCTCAATCATCCATCTTTGCTTGGTGCCAAAACTGAAGGAGGGCGAGAATCCACCTGCAATGAACATCTTAAGGAAAGGCTAGCAACTGCTGCCAATGATGGCATCAGCGTTGGAACACCTGAGAAGAGAAGGGTCAACCGAGTGACGCGACGATTGCAGTCTCGACTTGGCCCCAGAAGACCTTTTCCTACTTCCAAAAGTGAAATCCTCCCTCAAAGGACACAACCACGGGACCCTAACTGCCTTCAAAGAAGATTGCACGCGTACACTTAAGGTCCTTCCGGAATCCGCCTGCCAGGGAGCCTTCGAACCATGGAAGAGCCGCTGACAAAAGTGTGTCGATGCTCAAGGGATATACTTTGAAGAATTTTGAGGTTTTGTAGCTGTACCTGAAATAAATCTATTTTTCCGAAACTTTTCCCGATACCTTTTATACTCACCCTGTATATATTAGCACTGAAAATTCAATTTGTGCACGTGCCATTGAACCGATTTCGATTATAGTTGTAATTTGTTCCTGCCATAAACCATATTAATCGATTGACGAAAACAGATTTTGAAAAATCTTTCATAACTTTCGAGGAATTACGGACAGACAGACACGTTTCTCCACAATGACAGCATAAAGCACATTTCGGTACTTAATAAACCATTAAGGAATGACTTAACCAAATACCGAAAGGCTAAACTAATCAGCGGCACATAGACTATTTGAAAACTAATTCCATAATGTTTGCATTACTTTTGAAAACCTTAAAACAGGTTCCATTGATTCAAATTCAGTAATCTACTAATTTTTTAACTATTCTTATATATTCATTCACGGCGTGTTGTTACTTGTTGTTTGATATGTTACATGCCCTGTCTTAATTTCCAGTGGTACAATTGTAGTATCATTAGCACAGGTACCCCAGAATAAACATTGACCTTTTTCGAACTTTGCAATTACTTTTATATACACTCACTCACCAAAAGCCTAATAACGTCTTGGGCCCACTCTGGCCTGGATAACGGCGGCGACCCGTCGTGGAAGAGAGTCTACCAGTCTCCGGAACACATCCACAGGCACTGCAAGCCATGCCGCCACCACTGCACTCCATAACGATGCTGCATTTATGAGTTGTGTTGGTAACGACCTGACAGATCAGTTGATGACGTCCCACAAATATTCGATGAGATAGCAATCTGGGGAAAGTGGAGGCCAAATCATTGTCGTGAAGTTGGTAGCATGTTCCTCCAGCCACTGCCGTGTCACAAGGGCCGCTTTTGGAGGCGCATTATCTTGCTGGAAGATGCCGTCGCTCGCGGGGTTAAAACAGTAAGAAGTAAAACGCAGAATGGATGTCAGATGTATCAGTAGACCCATTGTATGCCACGAGAAAGACCAGTATGGAGCCTCCACCTCCTGAGTGGTCCCCACCTGACAAGCGGGGTCCATGGCTTTGTACGGCCTGCGCCAGACGCGGATACAATCATCGGCCCGATACAGCTGAAACCGTGACTCGTCGTAGCAGGCAACCCTTCGCCAGTCCTCAGCGGCCCAATGTCGATGTCGGGTGGCCCAGGCTAGGCGTTATCGACGACGTGCAGCTGTCAAGAGTGGCACCTGTCGTGGCCTCCTGATCCCAAAGCCTGCATCTGCCAAGGTTCGCCAGATTGTCGTCACGGACACTGTTGTGGGACGTTCCTGGTTGTACCGCATGGTGATTTGGGCCGTTGTCGCCTTCGGTCAGCAGTTGCAAGCCAGGTGATCCGGCGAACACATCTGGCATCTATGAGGCGTGGGTGGCCCGTCCGCTGTACGACGTGCATTGTAACCCCTCGTTGGGTGTACTCTCGATCAGTGGCGGCTCCTAACTAAAATTTCTGGGGGTGCTGCGTCAGAAAGTTGTAATTTTTTCACGAACTAGGGAGTAGCTATGGACATTAAGTTTAAGAATCATGTAATACACATGTATAAGAATAATATTAAAGAAAAAACAGACACGTTATATTGAAATGTTATCGATATCGAAAGTGAAACTGGGGGTGCTGCAGTGCCTATGGACGAGCCGCCACTGCTCTCGATAGACCCTTGCAACGGTTGGCGGGAAAATTGCAGGGTGTTGGCTACATCTGATATTGAGGCATCCATCTGTCTGGCACCAACAATCATCCCCCGTTCAAATGCGGATAGCTCTCGGCGTGCTGCCATTTCTGGAGCTAGCTTTGCTTACAATGATTATGTGATACCAAGGTGTCCTGTGCACCTGCATTCCGAGAATGAAAGCAGCGGGATCTGTCTTATTACGGACAGGGAACCTGATTGGAGGGGTGTGCCATGACTTTTAGTGAGTGGGTGTATTCATTCAAAGCATGTCGTTACAAGTTGATTTATATATTATATGGCATATTTTAAAATTGAAATTTTTCAATGGTACTATAATGGTATCATTTGAACATGAACCACTGAATCAAATTCAACCATCTTCGAACTTTGTATTAGTCTTTTATTTTCGTTCATAACAGGTCGTTCCGAGTCATTTGATATATTGCATGCTATATCTTAACAGTTAAAATTTAGAGTAGTACAATAGTGGTATCATTAGTACAGGCAATCTTAAATAAATATCGACCATCTTCGAACTTTGTAATCTTTTATATATGTAATTCTTCTGTGCGTGTGTATGTGACTGAACTCCTCCTAAACGGCTGGACCGATTCTGATGAAATTTTTTGTGTGTGTTCAAGTGGATTCAAGAATGGTTTATATTCACAATTCGGTCCACTACAAAATGTTTTTTAAATTCATTTTTTTTAATAAGTTGTTGTTACCTGGAGCTTAATGGGATTTTTGCCAGCTTTAAAAAATTGTGACGTTTGCTTTGTTTAATGAAAAATTTTGCGATTGTTTCGTGAAGCAGCATCAACAATGACTGCAAGTCTGTCGCGCGGGAATGCAGTGTATCTCTTTTTGTTTTTATCACGGTCTATAGATATACAGGGTTGTGCATAACCTTTTGCTAGGGGTCTGGAAAATAAACAAAACTAAGTGGAATGTTCTGCAGTTGATAATCAAAAAGTATGTTCATTTCTGCTTTTATCACATCAATATTTAGTGTGGCCACCACCTGCTTCTCGAACAGCACGCATCCGTTTCGGCTTTAATTTTTTGTGCAACGTTGACACAGCTGCGACGTCTTTTGCCACTGTTATTAGCAATGATGTTTTTGCTTTCCTGTGATAATTTCTCGGGCCTATTCTCAGCAAATTCGGCATGGCAGTTATCATAACCTTTCTTCCAATTGTCCGTCACCCATCTATCCGATCGGTTTAACTTTTCGCAACCCATTTGCGATTAATAAAAGACGCACCTGCTTCCATTGCCTCTCGATATGCATTTGCACGAACTCTATTCATGAAACGCTGCTCTTCACTGTCATTTATTAAACCAGCCATATTTGTTTGATACCAATAGACGCACAATGAACTACTCTCTGCCAAAGTGTCATAAGAGTGTGCTACAACGCTGTGGTTTAAGTCGCAGCCCCCTAGCAAAAGGTTATGCACAACCCCGTACATGGTCATCGAGCTCCATTGTTAAAATGAAGCTAAAGTTTCTAGCTCCCAATAGGGCGGGAACTCTATTTAAAAGTGGCGCTGCATGTACAATCGGCCCAAAAACACCTGCAGCGCCGCCCTATTGACAGACAGAAACTTTACTTTCATTTTCAGTTTCAATGAAAAACCTCTATCGCAGGTCACGGTCGGCCGTGGTGCGATTTATGCGGCACCTGGCGCGATCTGCTTTCCTTAGCTTCTCGAAACAATGGAAATTGGCCGAAGCTCGATGACCATGAATATCTATAGACCGTGGTTTTTATCTGAATGGCATTTTTTATAGCGTTAGAAACTGTGACGTCGTTGTTTGCTTTTGCGATTATTCCGTGCAACAGCATCAACAGTAGCTGGAAGTCTTTCGCGCGGGAATACAATGTATCTTATTATGTAAAAGGGCTTTTCATGGCGACCAATACAGTATATAAAGAAGCTGGTTGACTGACTCATCAACGCACAGCAAATCTACTGAAGCCACCAACTCGAAACTCGGTGAGGTAATAGGACGGATAGCATAGAGGCGTGCTAAGGCCGGGTTTCTCGAAATTCGGACCCCCTGCCCACCCAGGGGAGCAGAAAGGAATTGCACGTCCGGTCGCTTGGCTCCGCCCCTAATAAACGCAGATCTTCGAAATTTTGCAGGAAGCTTTCTAGCTACCGTTCCAAAAAAATTAGTTTCCCCGACTTTCGATATTCGAATTTTAAGGGTGCGAAAACTGCTAAAAATCGATTTTTCGGGGGTGTTTCACAAAATTTTTTGATTTTTTGATGCAATTTCGCGGGGAATAAAAATAAAGCAACGAAATTCGGAATGAGGGTTCTCGGGGATATTTCCGCTTTGTGAGGGGCGCCAGGAGAGCTCAAAGATTGGCCCCCAGTTATATATTTTGGCGACTAACTACAATGCAGTATTTCGCGAATAAAAATAGGTCTAGAATAATGATATTTGGTACGGTGATGGCAATTGACGAGATCAAATGTCTGTTTGGTTCATTTCTTAATTGTCTTGATCCAATTTTCCGGTATTTTATGTTTTCCAGATTTTTTTTTTTTTGATCATTTTTTTGGTTTTCATAAATTATCATACAAACTGGCACGTTGAAAGCTTAGTTTGTACATTGGTCATAAAATATCGATTTTGTTATTTGATTTAAAATTTATTTAAAGTATCCGTGACTATTTTTCGATTTATTATGAAGTAGCTGATATACTCGGCGTTGCTCGGACTCTTTGTTGATGAAATTTTGCAATTTCTGAATGTGAATATACAAAAAAAGTGAACATTATTCTACACCTTTCACCTCCGGCCCTGCATCAAATTCACTCAGCTAAAGGGTTGGTGATTATAGAGGAGTGGAACAGAATACAATAAGAACATTTTTAAAAACTTTGTCTGTTTGGGTTGGGATGCTCCCTCATTGAACTGCGCTGCAATTTGTTGGGCTGTTCCCGTCCTGTTGCTGTGGATGATTCGTGCCAGTCGCAGTTGGCCTCGTTCATCCACGGCCTTGTTTCGTCCGGAGTTGTGTTTGTTGGAGGTTGTTTTTTGGCATAACTGCCATTCAGGAAAACCCTTGACACTGTTGTACGGGTAAACCCGAGGAGGTTCGCGGTTTGCGAAATGCTCAACTGCACTCGTCGAGTTCCAAAGATCGTGTCTCGTTCAAAGTCGGTCAAATCCTTGGATTTACCCATATTCAGTCCACTTCTGCTGCTGACTTCAATTTGTGATCCAATGCATCCCTTTGACTGTTTACACGCTTCGGCCTGTTCCATTGTTTCGGTGTCACTGGGAGGCCGATCCATTTTCCGTAAGAGGTGTCTCTAATAAATTGGTCGGTCAGTGTATATAATAAGGAACACTCGGGTTCCTTTTACAATTTCAAAGTACCCTGAATCCTTGGCCTTAGCTCAACATACACTATATGATCACAAATATCCGGACACATGCACGTTTGTGCTCTAGCCACGATTTCATGGAAATTAATAGGGCGTTGCACATCCCTTTGCCGGAATCACAGCTTCCACCCTTCGGGGAAGACTTTCCACCAAATGTTGGTAGGTACTTTCCGGAATGTTCCTCCATTCCTTCCGAAGAGCGAGAATCAGTTCAGGTACAGAAGTTGGCCGATGTGATCTGGCCCGCAAGCGTCTTTCCAATTCATCCCACAGACTCTCTATAGGATTGAGGTCGGGACTTTGTGTCGGCCACCCCATTTCTTCGACCCCTGAGTCCGCAAACCACTGTTGTACACGCCTCGCTTTGTGGCACGGAGCATTGTCGTGTTGGTAGAGAAATGGCCCGTTTCCGAAAAATTGCCACAACGTTGGAAGTGCACAGTTGTCCAAAGCATTCAGATAACGGTCGGAGTTCATGATTCCTTGCACAGGAACGAGCTGGCCCAGTCCGTACCATGAAAATGAGCCCCACACCATGACTCCTCCTCCTCCGAACTTGACTGTGGGCTCTGTGCACTCAGGTAAGAAGCGTTCTCCAGGTATGCACCAAACCCAAACTCGTCCATCGGATTGCCAGAGTGTGTAGCGAGATTCGTCTGTCCACATTACACGTTTCCATTGGTCCATTGTCCAGTTTCTGTGGGCTTTGCACCACTCCAGACGTCGCTTGGCGTTGACCCTGCTGATGTGGGGCTTGTGGGCAGCAGCACGGCCATGGAATCCCATCGTGTGCAGTTCCCGACGAATTGTCATGGTACTGGCATCATTTGCAGAGGCGTTTCGAACTCTGTGGCAATTTTTTCCGCCGAGGACTTCCGGTTGCTGCGGGTGACACGACGAAGCACTCGACGGTCTCTGTCCGTTAGTTTCTTGGGTCTACCAGTTCGTTGTTGAACTGTTGTTGATCCCCGGGTCTTCCATTTCATAATGACATCGCCTACTGTTGACTTGGGTATCTGAAGAAGGCTGGAAATGTCACGCACGGACTTGCCGCATAGGTGACATCCAACGATGGTTCCACGTTGGAACTCACTGAGCTCTGCCGAACGACCCATTCTTGCCAATGTCCAAGCAGAGTTGTGTCTGAAGGTGTGGGAAGCTATTTAAATGATGTGCAAGTCATTATCATGTGACATTGGGGCAATCGATGATCTGTGAGGGGTGTCCGGATATTTTTGATCATATAGTGTATGTTTCTATGAACTTTTGTTTTCATCTCGCTATGGGGAATCACCACCAGAAGTTTGTGATAGGGGTTTAGATACATCCTGTATATTCATTCATGGCATGTCGTTATTTGATTTTTGGTATGTTACATGCCCTATCTTAGCATTGGATATTTCTAATGGCACCATAATTGATCATTAGCACTGTTACCTCTGAATCAAATTCGACCATCTTCGAACTTAATCACTCTTTTATATTCGTTCATGGCATATCGATACAAGTTATTTTATATTATGCCGTATCATTGCAGTAAAAATTTGCAGTCCAGTGGTCATGGTTGTATCATTAGCAGAGGTACTCCTGAATAAATAATCGACCATCTGCGAACTTATTAGCTACATTTCTATATTCGTTCAGGACATGTCATTCCTATTGTTTGATATATTTCATGACATATCTTAGCATTCAAATTTTCAATATTACGATAATGGTCTCTTTTTTTAGGTCTCTTTTTGTCAAGGCGAAAGCCAAGCAAAAATCTGGTGAGTTAAAATTTGTCTGGATTAAAAATGGGAAAGTATTCGTTAGAAAATCTGAAAAGAGCCCAGTCATTGAGCTTGGCTCTGAATATGATATTGAGTTAATATAAATTAATTACCCCTAACTTTATGATTATCGACAATGTATATTTAACTTATTCTAATTACATTCAAATCAATAACTATGTAAATAGGTTTAATTTGGAGAAAATCTATATTGCAGTCTATTTCCATAAGTTAAATTATATAGTTACATCTATCTAATATCTCAGCTATGAACACTTACATCCCTGGCTCAATCTCCCTCAATGCTTTCATTGACACCATATCAGACAAAAATTTTTTTTCTATTTTCGCTTTAAATATTCGGAGTCTACATGCTAACTTGCTTTCACTCTCTAACTACCCCTCTGTTTTAACATTAATTGAAACATGGACCGTTTCTAATTCTGATATTCCTCATATTTCGGGTTATAATAATTTTTCAATTTCTAGAAAGACACGTAAAGGTGGAGGTATCTGTTGTTATATCCATAATAAATTAACAGTGAATGTTTTAGATGAAGGAACGTGTATTAACGACGATTACGAATTCCTTACTTTATTAATAAATAATATGTTCCTTATCATTAATATCTATCGCCCTCCAAGTGTTAATTTTAATAATTTTTAACCTTTTTTTAATCCCTTCTTGAGTCTTTGCGTCTTACGGCCAAAAAATGTATAATTCTAGGTGATTTTAATTCAGAATTTCTACCACCCTTACTTAGAAATACGGTGAACTTTTATGTCTTTTAAATAGCTTTGATCTTTCACCCACTTTCACTTCCCCTACACATTACTCCATCAGCCATAATTCCTTTTTCTCTAATTGATCAAATTTTTACTAATATCACAAACTTCATCCAAAGTGGAACAATTGATTTATTATTTACTGACCACCTCCCCTTATTCCTAATTTACTCAATGAAGAATTGGTATCCTATCCAGAATTTTACTTCTAGGTTATATACTTTGCACAGAACGCAAATCTTTGCTTCTTACCTACAACTAATTAACTGGGATACGTTATTTTTGAAAGAACACAACTCCGATTTAAATTTTTCTTAATCATATTGTGAATGGTTACAATAGATATTTTCCTTTAAAAACCTTTTCTCGAACCCCATCCTATCCAAAAAAACCCCGTGGATTACAGAAACATTATTAAGACTAATTAATAAGAAGCACAAGATCTATAAACAATATATCAAAAATCCTACATCCATAAAAAGAAATCACCTTAAAGCTATCACCAGACTAGTGAAAAGTTCCATTAAAGCAGCCAAAAAGAAATTTTATGCCGAGCTGTTTTCCTCAATTACCAATCCCAAAGAGAAATGGTATCAAATTCGAAAGGCTTTATCACTTCCAAACAATCATAAGTTGCCTTCCTGCTTTGACAGTAATTATTCTCCACCAAGCCTTTTCCGTTTTTTGAAAGCACTTTTCCCATGCTCCCTTGCTGACAATAATAATATTGATATCAACAGTGACTTTTCCCCCTCATATTCAATTCAGAGGCCTCCCACTTCTTCACCTTAATCTTTTTTTCCCCCTCCAACAACCTCCAACGAAATTTTAGCTGTTATAAACAAATTTTCAAAATCTAAAACTACGGATATTTATGGTCTTCGCCAAGATGTGATTATCAGTATCGCTCCCTATATTTCTTATCCCCTTTGTACTCTTTTTAGCACATTTTCTATATATAGAAATGTGCTTATGTGATCGGTTTGTCCAGCTGTCCGTCCGTCCGTCCGTCCGTCTGTAGACAATCCCACAATTCATTGCGTTGCATGTATTGAATTGCATGTATTGCAAATCTCACAATTCATTCAATCATGTCTTGAATTGCTGGAAGAAACGAATTATCCTCGCATTTGGTAAAACGCGTGTTAAGAACATGGGTTCGGTTCTGCGCGTGCTCTAAACATTAATGAGATGGTGTGCGTGCAGGATGCACGTGTTTGACGATTATTAAAAGGGCAGTTCGCTCCCTAAATCAAGAGAATTTTTTTATTCCTAGGGAGCTTAGCATTTATTACGATAACTTGAAAACGAATTAACTTTTTCACAGTCTGTTTTCACCAATCCATTAAAATGGGACAGAGTACGCAGAAGTACGAACGTGAGATAGCAGGAATAAGTACGTGCTCTAATAGCACGTGCTTAAATAGTACCATTATGATACCCTCTTAAACATTTCTTATAACAAGATATGGCAAGTAATATATCAAACAAATTGTCACAACATATGAACGAATATAAAAGAGTAACTAGTGATAGCAAGTATCGGTCTAATGGCACGTGTACGTGCAAGGATGTCTCATGAATGAATATAACGGTATATAGTGATGTCTGAATTGTTTAGTAGTACGTGTTTTAATGGTACCAAGTGGTACCATTGGAACTTTCAATGCTAGGATATGGCATTAATATATCAAACCACTCGTAATAACGTGCCATGAGTGAATATCACGAGAAAATAATGATCATAGTTATTGGTTTAGTAGCACGTGCCCTAATGGTGCCCTATGATACCATATGGTAACCTTGGAACTTTCAATGCTAAGATA
>JAHWFO010115002.1:1342483-1356338 GCA_023313115.1 Rhysida immarginata
TGTCTGTCTGTCTGTCTGTCTGTCTGTCTGTCTGTCTGTCTGTCTGTAACTCAAACTCCTCCGAGGTTATGAAAGATTTTCAAAATCTGTTTTCGTCAGTCGATGAATATGGTTCATGGCACGAACCAGTTACAAATATTATCTAAATCGGTTCATTGGCACGTGCACAAATGGTACCTCTATTTTCCCGCCCAGCAATTTTCAATGGGAAGAAATATTGAGTAATATATCAAACAAATCGTAATGACGAGATAGATGCGGTTATTCATTACTATTTTCGTCAGTCGATGAATATGGTACATGCCATGAAAAAATCATAAATTTTATCTAAATCGGTTCATTAGCACGTCCACAAATGGTACCATCACGACCCCACCTAGCAATTTTCAATGGACAGATATATTAAGTAATATGTCAAACAAATCTTAATGACGAGATACAAGCGAATATAAATTACTATTTCGGCCAATAAATATGGTGCAGGAAATGAACCATTTTGAAAATTGTTGCAATCGAAACATTGGCACGTGCACTAATGGTACCTTTATGACACCTTCAAAAATTTTCAATGATAAGATATGGCATGTAATATATCAAACAAATTGTGATGATGTATCATAAATGAATATCACGTAAAAGTAATGATAGTCCAAATTGGTTTCAAGGAAACTGGTTTAGTGGATCCATTCTGGTTTACTGGAACCATTATGGTTCATTGGAACTTTCAATACCAAAATATGGCATGTAATATATCAAACGATTTGGAATAAGATGCCATGAATGATTATAACGTAAAATTCATGATAATCCAAATTGGTTTCAAGGAACCTGGTTTAGTGGAACCATGATGGTTCATTGGCCCTTTAAATGATAAGATATGGCATGTAATATATCAAACAAATTGTGATGATGTATCATAAATGAATATCACGTAAAAGTAATGATAGTCCAAATTGGTTTCAAGGAATCTGGTTTAGTGAAACCCTGATGGTTCATTGGAACTTTCAATACCAAAATATGGCATGTAATATATCAAACGATTTGGAATAAGGTGCCATGAATGATTATAACGTAAAATTCATGATAATCCAAATTGGTTTCAAGGAACCTGGTTTAGTGGAACCATGATGGTTCATTGGAACTTTCAATGATAAGATATGGCATGTAATATATCAAACAAATTGTGATGATGTATCATAAATGAATGTCACGTAAAATTAATGATAGTCCAAATTGGTTTCAAGGAACCTGGTTTAGTGGAACCATTCTGGTTTAGTGGAACCATTATGGTTCATTGGAACTTTCAATGCTAAAATATGGCATGTAATATATCAAACGACTTGGAATGAGGTATCATTAATGAATATAACGTAAAATTAGCGATAGTCGAAATTGGTTTCAAGGAACCCGGTTTAGTGGAACCATTATGGTTCATTGGAACTTTCAATGCTAAAATATGGTATGTTATATATCAAACGACTTGGAATGATGTGTCATAAATGAATATAACGTAAAATTAACGATAATCGAAATTGGTTTCAAGGAAACTGGTTAGTGGAACCATTATGGTTCATTGAAACTGCAATGCTAAAATATGGCATGTAATATATCAAACAACTTGGAATGATGTGTCATGAATGAATATAACGTAAAATTAATGATAGTTGAAATTATTTCAAAGGTACGTGGTTTAATGGTATAATGGTTCATTAGAAACTTCCAATGTTAACATAGGGCCGTTTAAAAATATAGTTCCGCGAATGGTTTATTTTAACCTTTCGGTACTTGGTTATGTCATTCCTTAATGGTTTATTCTACTATTAATTAATATTGTTGTTGTTTGATATCATACAAAGTTATATAATTTTATATTGATTATATAAATTTTTCATTAAAGGATGCCCCTTGGACAGGCCCCAGGCCTTTGGGCACCTTTAAGTTCTTTTGGTGCTAAAATTGCTGATTTTATCTTATATGAATATTTTTTAAATTGAATATTATTATTATTACCAATTTATTGTTCTATGATTACAATTAATTTTATTTGCAATTGTAAATAACATAATAATAAAGATGAATACACTCCTTTAATTAAAAAAGGACAAAATTAAAATAAATAATAAAAAAACAATGAAAAAAGTCACCAGAGTAAAAGTTTAAGGACGAAGAAGGACAGGACTTGTGAAGAAACTCAGGACGAAGAAATTCAGGAACGAAGAAACACAGAAGATATACAGAAGAGACGAAGGTCAGATGAAAACACAGAAGATATACAGAAGAGACGAAGATCAGATGAAACACAGAAGAAATCAGTGTATTCATCTTTATTAATATATAATTATCACTACTCCTACGGTTATATATAATTGTAAATAACAATTGAAATTGAAATGAAATTGAAATTATATGTTTAAATAAATAAATAAAATAAAATAAAAATAAAAAAATTAAAATATGTGCCACGGAACCAAATTCAAACTTTATAATTAATATATTCGTTCAAGATAGGAGGTTACGAGTCTTTTAATATATTACATGCAAAATCTTGGCATTGAAAATTTCCAATGGTACCATAATGATAATCATTAAAACATGTACTACTGAAACAATTTCACTATAAGGTCTTGTTAGAGGATTTAGAGGTACTATGAGTCCAGATTTTATTCTAATGGACGATAATGCATGTCCCCCCCCCCCCAAAGTTTTGACAGTGCAGAACATTCTGCAAAGTGAGGGTATGCAATGCATCGAGCGGCCAGCAACATCTCCGAATATTTACTCGGTTGATCATGCATGGGGGAAAACTTAAATAATAACGTCATATTCGCTCGTATTTTATCATTTCAGGTTTTTTAATGTACTACTCGCTATATCTTATCATTGAAAATTTTAGAAAATGTCAAAAGGGTACCATTATAGCACGTTGCATTGTATCGATTACAACCATCTTCATAATGGTTTATTCGCGGAATCATTTATTAATTGGCGAAAACAGTAATTAACAATGCACGTCCCCACAGAGTTCTGATGGTAGAGGAATTTTTTCAAAGTGAGGATTTCCAACCCATCGAGTGGCCAGCAAGATCTCCGAATATGAACTCGATTGAACATGCATGGGCGAAAACGTTCATAATAATATTTTATTCGCTCTTCTTTTACCATTTCGAGTTGTTTGATATACCTTATTGACTACTTGCTATATCTTATCATTGAAAATTTTTGAGGATGTCATAAGGGTACCATTAGAGACGTGCCATTGTATCGATTATGCCAATCTTCAAAATGATTCATGACCTTCTAGTGAATTGATTCAGTACGGCTGTTTCAAAAATATTTTTACAAATTTTTAGGGGAGGTTGTATGGGTGATTATAGGCAATAAAATTCTTATGAACATGGATACGAATTTGAACGCTGGCATATGAACGGAAATAAAAATGCCGCCACCAAGATCAACATATAACTCAGGTTATACAGGGTGTTTTTGAATTGAGTACAGATTTTTTGGGAGATGATAGAAGAGGTCCTTAGAAGTATTTTTTGTCATATGAACATGGGGTCCCCGCAGCTCCGTTTACTTACAATACCTCATTGAATTGGTCGTGGCGACCAGTTGCTTGGCCACCGAGATCGCCAGATCTCACACCGATGGATTTTTTTTATGGGGAAGCATAAAATCAATGGTGTACTCCGAACCCGTAGATACTGAAGAAGAATTGGCGGCTCGTGTTGTCGCGGCAGCAGGTGACATCAGCGACCGTGCAAATCAACTGTTTCCACGCGTACATCAATCCATCATAAGGCGTTGCGAATTGTGTTATGAAGCAAATTGTGTTGGCGGTAATTTCGAACAATTACTGTAAAAGTCATACAGTAGATTGCTTGTGTTAATTGTTAAAAATAAAATAATCTAGGCCTACCAACGCACACTGCGTCCCGGTGTCATTTGATTGTTCAATGCAGTATTGTAAGTAAACGGAGCTGCGGGGACCCCATGTTCATATGACAAAAAATACTTCTAAGGACCTCTTCTATCATCTCCCAAAAAATCTGTATTCAATTCAAAAACACCCTGTAGAACATCTACAATTATGATATATGGGGCAATAGTAGGATACATAAAACTGTTTACACTGTTAAAATTTGATCGAATTCCAACGAGTAGTTTCCGAGTTATGCACTGAACATCGTAACATGTGCTGATTATACTCGCATGAGAGCACTGTTACGATTTTGAATGCTTAACTCGGAAACTACTTGTTGGAAAACAAGAAATAACATGCCATGACCAACGTTGGTCTTGTACACTCTGTCTTTCACATATTCCCAGAAGAAAAAAACCCAAACGGTTCGCATCGGGTGAGCGAGGGGGCCAAGGGATTGGCCCATCTCTTCCAATCCATCCTTCTGGAAAGTTCGTATCAAGGCACTGCCTAACTTGCAGGCCTCAATGAGGAGATGCTCCATGTTGTTGGCAGACATGTTGGGCTGCAGTTTTTTCACTTGTGGAATCAGGTAATTCTCCAGCATATCTAGGTAGGTTAAACATTAATCTTTGGGCTGTCGCGTATATGCTCCCTTAGAACGTGGGGGTTTTGTGAGCCCCAAATGCGGCAGTTGTGTCGGTTAACTGCTCTGGAAGTATGGAATCTTGCCTCATCAGAAAACAAAATGTCCTCATGGAAGGTGGGATCATTGTCGATGTTTTGGAGCATATCCTAAGCAAACTTCTTGCGCTTCAATCGGTCATCTAGCTTCATGCATCATCTAGATTTTGTAGGGTGTAAGACGAAGGCGGTGCTTCACTATTTAATGTACGGATGTCATTAGCATATCCAGCTGACGAGCCGCTTGGCGAAGTGATTTACGGGGACTACGATCGTACGCCTCTCTGACCTTTTCTATTATCTGTGGTGTCGCTGAAGGTCTACCAGCACCATTTTTGTGTATGAGGCTGCCTGTGTTTAAAAATTTTTCATGCCATAGCTTAATTGACTTATGATTTGGAGGATCCTTTTTAAACTTTGTTTTGAATATTCTCTGAACTGTATCATTGACTTATATTCCGCAAGCCATAACACGCATTGTGCTTTTTCTTGAACACTCGCCATTGTTTACTGCGTCTCGCGAAAAATGGAACAACGCGCCAAGTGGGAATGGTATTTAACTGCTGCTAGAGAAAGTAAAGAATAAGCACTGCACTTAATTTTGCGAGTAATGGGAAAGGCTGCTGATCTAAGCGAATTTGATAAGAGGTCAGATTGTAATGGCCCGAAGAATCGGAACGAGTATCTCCAAAGCAGCACGACTGGTAGGTTGTTCACGATCTGCCGTTGTCAGTGTTTATGCAAAGTGGATAAATGACGGTGAAACCAGCAGTAGACGCCAAGGTGTTGGACGCCCACGCGTTATCAAAGAAAAAGGACGCGGGAGACTTTCTCGCCTGGTAAAGTAAGATCGGCGCCAGACAGCAGCTCAGCTGAGAACCTAATACAATGCAGGTCCAAGTGCAAGTGTTTCGGAACACAGTTCACCGGACACTGTTAGATATGGGACAGCGCAGCCGACGTCGCACTCGTGTGCCTCTGTTGATCAAGCGTCATTGTCAACTACGCCTACAGTGGGGCCGGGAACATCACGACTGGACCATAGATAAGTGGAAGAGAGTTGCCTGGTCGTATGAATCACCATTTCTTATTCATCACGTCGATGGTCGTGTCAGGGTACGCCAACTTCTAGGCGAACAGTTGCTCCCCCCTGCACAGCAAGCCATACACAGGCTGATGGAGGCGGTATTATACTTTGGGGGACGTTCTCATGGGTGGCTCTGGGACCCGTAATTGTGGTAGAACGGACCATGAAAGCTGCGGACTATTTGAACATCATTACGGACCAGTTGCACCCTTACATGACGTCTGTCTTCCCTACAGGAAATGGAATCTTCTAGCAGGACAACGTCCCATGTCATAACGCTCGAATTGCGTTGGAGTGGTTCGAGGAGCATAAGGATGAATTCCAATGAATGTCCTGGCCACCTAACTCGCCGGATCTTAATCCGATAGAGCACATTTGGAATGTCATGGAGCGGCAACTCAGAGCTCAAACATCATGTTGGAATATCTCGACTTTGCGTGACCGCTGCTTAAACATTTGGTACAATCTGTCTCCAGTCATCTACCAAGAACTTGTGGCATGCATGCCAAGGCGAGTTGCAGCTGTTTTGCAGGCCAAAGATGGCGCAACGCGTTATTGAATAGGTGGTCATAATGTTTTGGCTCTTCAGTGTATAAGAATAATTACGAAGATGGTTGAATATGACATGCGCCGGTTGCAACTATGTCAGTTAAAACGGATCTAACTTTCAGTTGGTTAACGATTCGTTAAGTTCTTTAACTGGGAAATGTTGCTCTAAGTTTAATTAGGTCTCAGTTAGCTAACTGGGTGTACGGAGGGTTGATTCAGATAAAATGAGACGACTTTGCAGTTCTGTTACGATGGTGTAATACCATGGCGCGATCATCGGTTGTGTTCGATGTGAGAACCACGTTGTTGGACTATCGCTTGGCACCGTAATTTCCACTGAAATAGGCTGAGTTTGGAAAGTTCGTTCCACACCTGCTGACACACTTTCCATAGCCTATCAACGGTTCTTGGTCGGCGACTTCCGAACCGTCGTTTCAGGAGACCAAAACCACAGAAATCCATCGGTGATGCTTCAGGAGATATTATAGGCACATGAGAGAAGGGAATAACTCGTATGCCCGTCTCCTGTTCCATCTTCCTGTAGTAAGCCACAGATGACTTGACAGTGTGGCTTGATGCCTTGTCCATGTGGATACAAACTTTTGATTGCTCACCAGGGTACAGACGTGGGATATCCTGCCGATATATGTGGTCCATTACATTACTCTGGAAGTAAGCTGCACTAATTTTACAGATTCCAGCTGCACTTCAGACCGGATTTCTAGCACCACCTGAGCTGGGCGTGTTGGCTGGGGCTTGTTTTCGGTCAGCTTCTCTGCTCGTCTACGTTCATTAGATAGTCGCAATTTGTTTTTTGATTATTCGACCCACAGTAGCTTTGGACACCACAATACCATAATTCCACAATGCACGAAAGACTGAAGTTAGCGTCAGAAAGACCAAACATATACTCTTCCCAAAAAGCTGTGATTTTGGAAGCCATGTTTCAGCACGAAATGTCTCAAATAACAGCAACAAGTGTATACAAAGCTAATCCCCATGAATAGTGGACGAGTCATGCAAATCACATTCCGTCAAGGTCATACGCGGCGTTTAAAGTCGTCTCATTTTATCTGAATCAACCCTCCGTAATATGAGTAACGAGGACTGTGATTGGTTCCTTTTGCTCCAATGAAACTTCCGGTCAACATGGCTAATTGTATTCAATTAGCTGTTTGATAACTAGATTATCCAAATAACGTATCGATTTAGCTGTTTGATGATTAGCTTATCCAAATGGCCCATCCATTTAACTTATCCAAATAGCTTTTCAGTTAGGTTATCTAAATGGCTAATCCATTGAGGTTATCCAAATAGTTTACCCATTTAACTTATCCAATTAGCTTATCCAATTAAATTATCAATTTAGCTTATGCAATTAGCTGTTTGATAATTATTTATGCGAGTAGGTTATCCAAATAGCTGTTTGATAATAAGCATATCCAAATTGCTGTTTGAAAATTAGCTTATCCGAATACCTTATCCAAATTGCTGTTTGAAAATGTCCTTATCCAAATAGCTTATCCATTTAACTTATCCAATTAAATTATCAATTAGTTTATCCTAAGAGCTGTTTAACAATTAGCTTATCCAATTAGCTTAGCATTAAACCTTGAATAGAGGTCCGGGCGTCTATTTGTCACAGTCGTCCTGACCCCCCTCCCTGGCGATTAATCGAGACCCGGCGTATATTTAAGATCCGGCGTTAAGGGCTATTCCCAAGAAATGGGAACAAAAACGCCAGAATTTATACGATTAACCCAAAAGACAATCAGACCAGGCGTTTATTTGAGACCCGGCGTTTATTTGAATACCCGGCCTTTATTCAAGGTTTTACGGTATCCAAATTGGATATCCATTTAGCTTATCTAATTCGTTTATCCATATAGCTCATCTAAATAGCTTCTCCAAACAGCTGTTTAATAATTGGCTTATCCAATTGGCTTATTCACAGAGCTTATCAAATAGTTTATCCAATTAGTTAAAAATATATCGTATTTCAATGCTAAGATATTTATGTAAAGACCTGCCATGAACGTATATGAAAGAGTAATTAATAACTGCCTAGATGGTCGATATCTATTCTGGGTACTTGAGCTAATGATTCCACTATGGTACCATTGGAATTTTTCACTACTAAGATATGCCATGTAATATATCAAACGACTCGGAACGAGCTGTCCTGAACGAATTTATAAGAATAATTACAAAGTTCGAAGATGGTTGAATTTGATTCAGTGGTAGCTATGCTAATGATACCATTATTATACCATTAGAAATATTCAATTCTATGATAGGGCATATAGCATATCAAACAACAAATAACGACATGCCACGAATGAATATATAAGAATACAGAGGGTTGACTCAAGGCCTCCTAGATAACAACACCCGGACAGCTCGAGCATGATGGGATCAGTCATGTGAACAAAGGAGGGAAAGGATGCAGACGATGCAGGCGCTACTCGATCTTTATGCTGGGCTTACGTACGGACGGAGATCATCTTATCATGAACCATTTAAAATAAAATTCTTTCACAACATAGTATAAAGGAAGCATGGATTGCAAATATATTTTTCAAGTAGGCATACAAATTTATTTTGTTTCTGTCCATCTAAGTCATTGACGACGTTTATAAGCGATTTTTCTTATTTAGATCATGTTCAAGCGATAGCGACACTTAACTTTGACGAAAATCATTTGCATTAAATGAATTTTACATTCCAAAAGCTCGAATAACATTTTAGAATATCTTGAATAAAAGAAATTACAATCGCATTCACTTAAAACATATTGTAAGTTAAATTAAAACTATATAAACATCGAAGCATTAGGTCCAGTGAAGTAGGCCTAACTAAGTATGTTGAATGATTTATCGGCTAACTAACATTTATAAATAAAACAAATACCGGGTTTTGCAAAAGTTCTGTTACACATGTGAGGACCTCCGCAAAAATGACTAACTACGTGTGCGATGCAGTTAGACACGGTTTTTATTGTCAGAATTGATTTTAGGGTATTAATCCATGTAACCGCCTTCGGCGGCAAGTACACGCTCTAGGCGAGGTCTAAAGGCCCGACAAACGTTACGAATGTAGTCTTTCTTCATGGCGGTCCACAAATGGTTCACAGATGCTTTCAGCTGGTCGATATGGCTATGACGGATCTTGCAGGCCATGCTGTCGATATGCGCCCACACGCTGTAGTCAAGAGGGTTGAGGTCGGGCGACTGAGGAGGCCAAAAGTCCTTAGACCAAGAGTTCATGTTCGAATCCAACAACTCTTGAACGGTCTTGGCACTGTGGGCCGGGGCACCGTCCTATTGAAAGACGTAGTCCGTATTCCTCGTCACCTTTATCACCCAGGGCGGAACGTTCGTGGTCAAGATGTCCTTATAGTCGGCCGCGGTAAGCCTGTAACCAGACGTCGGGAACCAGATTGGAGGCATTTTCATGCCATTCGATGCCACGACGCCGAGCATCATCACTGAGACCGGGTGCTTGGTTGTAGTAACGTAGCGGACCTCGGAGATGTCCTGGCCGAAGCTGATCACGGGGTCGTTCTGCTTGTTGACGACCAGGTCGACCGTGAAGGTTTTTTCATCATAAAAGATGGCAATGCGATTGCCTTGGCTCTTCAGGTCGTTGAGAAGGCAACGACAGCGCTCCCGACGTTTATCTCGCATGCCATCCGTCAGCAAAGGTCTTGCCACGCGCCTCAAACTCTCTCCACCCTCTTCCTTGATGGCTCTGGACACACAGTGCTCACAGGAATCTTCTTTTTCTTTGCGAACTGTGTCATTTGAGAGTCGGGTCACGTTCGAAGGCTTATCTGACACGCAGACGATTGATAACACGAGGTCTGCCTGCACGTGGACGATCTTTGAGGTCTTCCCTTTCTTCAGCCTCTCTGCGACTCTGTGGACAGTCATCCGGCTGACGTTGAGCTGCTTAGCGATGTCAGACTTGTGGCCCGCGCGAAGGACCGCAGAGATTGCGATTCTTGTACGTGACATGACAATATCCTTGCATCCGAATCGCATTCATTCCACCTATATACGTTAACATTATGGTATCGCCCACGTCTTCAATAGCAACTGCTCCCCCCCCCCCCCCCCCGATATCGACTTATCAGCAAGTATAACAGAAATTTTGCAAATCCTGGTATCCACACATAAATAGTAATAAGCTAAATTTGAAGTTAGCGTATATCTTTTGTAGTTTATCAAACAAATTTCAAGCATTAAGCTCTAGATCAGGATGCTCTCACAGGCGAAACATTTGTCTACTACATTTGTACTGCTTAATGCTTGCAATAGAATTAAAAATAACTGCAAATAACACATTTATTTATTAAATGTAATATTTTGAATATTATTAAAAACCTACAATATTTTAAAAAACAATAGGAAAGACCTAATAATATTTTTAAAACAATAGAAAAACTCAAAAATGTCTGTTGACATTTGTCTTTAATTTGGTAACGAGCTCTTTTTCCTCCTTGTATTGTTTTCTTGCTGCCCTCATTCCCTCCTTTGTGACGTCATCAGCTCATAGTGCCCGGGCCTTGTTATCTTGGAGGCCTTGGTTGAGTACGTTACAACTAAACGATTTACATATGCAAATTCTCCAGCCACGTGGTTGACAGGACTACGCGGTCGCTAAGAGTTATAACGGGAACATCGCTTCATCATTCTTAAACGTTGTACAAAAACTAGCTGCGAGAATGCCGCCAAAAATCAATAGATATTAGGAAGATATATAAATGCACTTTCCGACGCGAAGTGGTTCTATTCCATGATTATAAAACTATGCAAATCCAGGGGTCTCACCATTTCGAAGGCAGGAATCTGTAACATAGTAAAAAAAAACAAAAAAAAAACCAGCAACGTTGGACGAACCTGGACCCTCAAGACAATGACCCATTACAAGCAGAACACCGGAGGTTGTAGCCAAATCAAGCGTCTGATCTCTGCAGAATAGCCCAGAACTAAAAGGGCTGTCGCAAATAAGGTAGGGGGTATCACAGTCAACGGTACGCAGCATAATCTACAAAAATCTCCTACTGGTTAAGCGTTCGAAACCTGGTATGGGTACAGTAGGATAAAGCTGCCAGTCATAAGTCCAAGTCAATAGTCGCCCATTTCCGAACACTGGGACAGGAGATGGGCATACATTCAATTCCGTTTGAAGTCATACTGTTCGCACGCCACGAGAAGACCGCTGAGTTGCTCAATTTGCTCGTATGGTGTCGCTGTAGTTGCAGATCAGTCTATAGTTATGAAGGGAGGAAAAGCGCTAAAATGAAATAGCGCAAAAAGGAGTTCTGGCCGTGTTTCCAAATAAATGAAAACGTTTGCATACCTGAGAAATGTGGCGATGCCAATAGAAACATAGCTTGGAAGAGAAAATCTCCTTTTGAGAAAATAATAATAATAATAATAATAATAATAATGTAACAACAACGGGGGGAATCTCACCAGATACACCGGAGGGAAAAAGCCCCGTGTTGTCCCCAACAGGCCGAAGCCCAATATAGGGTTGATGAAAAACACATAAAATAACTAAGTAAAAAGAACAGAACACCTAAACAAGAGAAAACCAGAACAGACTGAAGGATAAGATTGGACAACAGACGCACAATTAAAGTACACTTAAAAAATATGAAATGTATCAGAATAAGAATAACTAACTAAGCTAAACAAGTAGTAAAAACAATTATAATTAAGAAACTAAGAGGCAGGAAAAAACCTGCTGTTGTCAACAAAAAATATCAATTAACTTAGAATTATTATTAAATAAATTAACTAATTTAAAAGCAGGATCAAGAGTAATAACCTTGGTCCTGGAAGTTCGAAGGAACCGCAGGACGTGATGATTTCTATTGTTAATCAAAGCACGAAAGCCTATAAGCTCTAAGGTACAGGGTGAAATGAGCTGCCCAAGAATAAGCTTTCTCAGAGTATTAAGTAACGTCTTATTGATTGCTTGCGAAAGATCAAATATGGGCTCCAGTGCAGTTATATCGGAAAAACGAAAATCACGAGCGATAAATAAACCAAAATTACGAAGCCTGGTTCTCAGATACTCTAATAACTGGGTATTCCCGGAAAACCAAATCCAAACGGCGTATAAGATTTTCGGTAAAATAATCATTTTAAATAGAAAGATAAAAGTCTTGATCTTAGTAAAAAACTTCGTCAGACGCTTTAGGATACCTAAACGTTTACTGGTTTCAGCGAGCACATATTCCAGATGATCAGAAAAAGTTAACCTCGAGTTAAATATAACGCCCAGGTCTTTAACTTTACTACAACGCTGAATTTTATTCTGTAACAAGGAATAATGAAGTTCGAAGTCAACAACCTTCCTAGAATATGTTACATTAATAGTTTTCGAAATATTCAGAAGGAGTCCATTATCAGTGGCCCATCGAGAGACAGAATCAGCTGCCCGAGAAAGATTACAACAATCTTTCCAGCTACGGATCACTGAAAAGAGTTTTAAGTCGTCAGCATGAAGTAAAAAATTCACCCGACTATCTCCAATATAACTTTTAATATCAACAATAAACACATTAAAAAGAACCGGCCCTAAAGGAGATCCCTGTGGGACTCCACTTCTAATCCTACCAACTGGACTAACTCCATTCGAGCTCTTAACCA
Source organism: Rhysida immarginata (assembly GCA_023313115.1). Lineage (NCBI taxonomy): Eukaryota > Metazoa > Arthropoda > Chilopoda > Scolopendromorpha > Scolopendridae > Rhysida > Rhysida immarginata. The sequence continues at coordinate 1,355,391 of JAHWFO010115002.1, forward strand.
CGAAGCTTCGACCTGTTAGCAAGGAGGTGAACCAACTGAGAAGATTATCAGACAGTCCAACCTTTCCAAGCTTACATAGGAGCAGCTTGATGTTGACACTGTCGAAAGCCTTGCTAAAGTCAAAGTTTTTAATACATCAACTTGATTCCTATGATCAATATTATAGGCCAGGTAATGCAAAAAACTAGCAAGGTTGGTAGACGTTGACCTATTCTTCCGAAAACCAGGTTGCTCCTGAAGCAAGTACAGATCAATAAACGACGACAGCTGAGTAGGAACAAACGTCTCCAACACCTTAGCCGGAAATGTCACAATCGTAATTGGTCTATAATCGTTGGACGAAAGAGGCCTAGTAGTTTTAGGAACAGGTACCATTATAACATTTTTCCAATCTGAATGATATATGCCAGTTTTAAGAGATAAATTGAATAATTTGTGAAAGGGGTGGAGCAGTGCAGGCAAGCATCCCTTAAAAATATAATCCGGAATTCCGTTCTGATGCACCATTCTAGAAGCTGAAATTTTAATAGCAAGATTAGAAATCTCAGATAAAGAAATACCGGGTAAGTTCAATTTGCCATGCAGACGATCCCAATGGGAAGGCAAGCTGGAATCAGGAAGTAAAAGATCAGAGTCGTTACACATAATACTCTCAAAATGGGAGACCATATCATTAATCGTGCAATTACTGGTCCAATGCTTACCGGGCGGGTTCCTACCCAGCAATTTCTTAGTAGCATCCCAGAAAGTAGAAGCCTGAGAACTAAGACTATTTTCAATCGATGCATGGTACTCCACAAAGTCCCGATTAAGAGCATTCTTGAAATCTTTTCTCGCCAGTTTAAAGGCTATATAATTCTCCGAAGATTCGGACAATTCGAACCTCCTATGACATCTAATAATAATAATAATAATAATAATAATAATAATAATAATAATAATAATAAT
>JAHWFO010115002.1:1358082-1376446 GCA_023313115.1 Rhysida immarginata
TTTTTTTGCAGAAATCGAAACTGCATGTTCCACTAAGTATATACACCAAAATGTACTGCATTTGGCCTAATAGAATTCCCGCTAGCGAGCTCTGAACACCTCACGTTATTTCTTACCCACCCGGTATATAAAATAAAAATTTTAAACCACACACTTTTACCTTAAAAAGTGCAGTAAAAAGTAAAAGTGTGTGCTTTAAAATTTTTATTTAGTCTTTATTTAAAAAAATAAACTTTTATATGATAACTACAAAGCCAAAAAAAACCCCTTGAAAATCTGCCAGTCTGATTTCAGAAAAGCTTTACAATACATTATGCTGGCTATTCATATACAATGCTCTCCACAATCAACAACTTTGCTAGCATTGATGATCATATTAACAACTACTTAAGATAATTTACAACGATAACAATAAACAACAATACAGGCAGTCGTTACGTCATTATTGCACTGTACGAAGCCAACGAAAAAAACAGGCCTCGAAGCGGAAAAGTCACCTGACCATCTGGGTCCGAACAACAATCTAACCTTCATTGTTTCCAACAATCGGAAAAACACTCATTGTTTACATCCAAGATGGAGACAATGAAGATTGGATTGTTGTTCAGACCCAGATGATCAGATGACTTTACCGCTTCGAGGCCTGTCTTTCTCGTTGGCCTCGTGCACTGTATACATATTAAACTTAAATATTAAATAACTTATGAATATATGGAAGACTAGTGAAACTAACGATTGAAACATGCATTGTCATCGATAAGACGCCATTGTGGAAAGTTGCAGAACTGTAGGTAGTCAGGTAGTGGGCAAAATATTAATTACAAAATTTGCGCGCAAACACACAAACAAGTGAAGTTCAATAAAAGTGTGTTAAAACGTCCTATTTCTTCGTACAAGTCGTTTTAAACGACGGTTATCTCACTGATGATTGATTGTGTATGATCTACAGTTACCCCTTTTAGAAAAATATCGTGGGCCGTTTTTCCAACGACTGAATACTCTGGATATCGCAGCTATCGATAATCCCATCAGCTGATCGTTGCTTCAATCGTAACTCCAGCTGGACGAGCACTAAAAATGAGTCCCTTTTCGAAGAGTTACGTCTATTTTGTTCCCCATGCTGAGCAAATCCTATGATTAGACTCACCCAACTTCTACTTAAATAGCTGATCCTTACATGTATAAATCAGATGGCTTCAACTATTTTGCATAAAAATGGTCAAAACAAATTTGTTTCACAAATGTTTCTAATTAACTGTGTGTCTAAAAAACAAATACAAAACAACTTTTAAAAACAATTAAAACTTTATTTTACTTAACTATAAATTTAATTCTTAAACTAGATTCATTGCTTTCATCTGTGCCCCATTTGCCTTCTTCCGGATAAAGAAATATCGTCTACAAACAAAAAAAAGAAAGAAATTGATTATGAAATTCGCGAATATAAAAGATATATAGTTGTGTCTATATTATTACCATCTGGTTATTTTAATCCGTAGAGTCGGCTGAAGCTTGCCCAGAAAAACCACCTGAAGATGGCGCAGAATAACCACCTGAAGATGGCGCAGAATAACCACCTGAAGATGGCGCAGAATATCCACCTGAAGATGGCGCAGAATATCCACCTGAAGATGGCGCAGAATAACCACCTGAAGATGGCTCAGAAGGTAAAGCTGAAGATGGCTCAGAAGGTAAAGCTGAAGATGGCTCAGAAGAAAAAGCTGAGGATGGCTCAGAAGGTAAAGCAGAAGATGGCTCAGAAGGTAAAGCAGAAGATGGCTCAGAAGGTAAAGCAGAAGATGGCTCAGAAGGTAAAGCAGAAGATGGCTCAGAAGGTAAAGCAGAAGATGGCTCAGAAGGTAAAGCTGAGGATGGCTCAGAAGGTAAAGCTGAGGATGGCTCAGAAGGTAAAGCTGAGGATGGCTCAGAAGGTAAAGCTGAGGATGGCTCAGAAGGTAAAGCTGAGGATGGCTCAGAAGGAAAGGGTGAGTCTTCCAGAGAAGGTAAAGCTGAGGATGGCTCAGAAGGAAAGGGTGAGTCTTCCAGAGAAGGAGCACCTGAAGATGGCATAGAATATGGTTGTGAAATGCTATAAATATTCGGAATTATTTACCAACGGAAAAGTGCTCTTATCAGAGAACAAATAGACGAATACGCTGAGTGGCCAGCTTATTAGGAACATCCATGAAAAGCTGGACCATCCAGCTTACTAGGAACATGACGTGACAGTCGGTACCAACATAAACCGAGAACACACTTGCCAACTGTTAGTGGTTTGACCGTCACCATGGGGAAAACAAAGGATCTGAGCGAATTCAAACGCGGGATGATGGTTGCTGTCCGGCGAGGTGGACTGAGTATTTCCGAAACCGCACGTCTTCTAGGCTTTTCCCGGACAACCATTTCAAGGGTTTACCAGGATAAGTTAAACAAGCAAAAAACAACCAGCCAGAGACAAACCTGTGATCGCAAACGACTCGTCGATCCAAGGAGTGAACGTAGGATGGGAAGGCTTATTCGTGCAAATAGAAACGGCACAACTCGTCCACTAACCGTGGAGTACAATACTGGACAGCAGAATAGCATCTCTGAAAGCACTACAGCCGTACATTGGCAAGGAGGGGCTACTACAGCCGCTTGCCAGTCCGTGTATCTTTCATCTCCAACCAAAACCGCAGAAAACGTCTCCAATTTCCCCATGATCACCAACACTGGACCGTCGACGACTGGATTAAAGTCTGCTGGTCGGATGAATCCCATTTCCTATTGCACCATGCAGATGGCCGATGCAGAATTTGGAGACAACAGCACGAAGCGATGGACTCCTCATGTCTGGTTTCTACAGTTCAGGCTGGTGGAGACTCTATAATGGTCTGGGGAATTTTTTCCTGGCATACTCTTGGTCAGCTGATACCCTTAGAACAAAGCAAGAGCATAAAAGCTGAAAGCAGGAACACTTCAGCTTCTATGTCTCTCGTTCTGTCCCATTGCAACGGTCTCCTCTTACGCTCTCTTGCTTTCAGCATAAAAAAGCGCGAATATGTTCGCATGCCAAAATTTTTGAAGGTGGTGAGGAAGGCGGAATGAGGATCGAGGGAGCTGATTCCCCACTTTCCCATCAGAGTCTTTAAAAGAGAATATTCGCCTTTTTTGTGCTCCGTAGGAGCATTTTTCCGCTGATTCCCTTCTTTTCCCTGCTACAGCAGAGGATTCTGCTTGTATAAAAAAAATACAACGGGCCAGTAAAGATAGTTTATTTATACGAAATTGAAACAGCACAAAAATTATTATTTAATTCAAATATAATTCAGGATCAGAAATAGTGCCTAGCGATACATCGGTTTTTCGATGTAAAATCGATTTCTCCCCTGGAATCGATTTTCGATGCTTTTCGGCAGTCGATGAATCGATTGTTTATGTCGAAGATATAAGGTCACATTAATTTTGAAAATGAATGAGTGAGACAAATTTTATTGTACAGTCTTGTGCTACTACTGTAATTACCTGCTTTAAGAAGGTAGATTTTAAAAACATTCAGTTGTGCGTCGGGTGTGAATCACACACAAAGAATTCAAAAAGTTTTATTCAACAATTTCAGATATTGAGCATGAAGAAGCAGTACCAGCTGATAAACCAAAAGAAAATATCTCATATAGACGTGTCAATTAAGTTCAAATACAAAATCAAAACACCTATCTCAAAACAGCAACAGGCTTCATACAAATTTCAAACAGTAGTTGAAAATGCCAATTCACGATTAATGATTTAATTCATTGGATATATGGAAAAGCTTAAAAGCTGTACATAAAAGCATGTATGATATCTCCCATAAAGCCGGTTACAGTCACAGTTACTTTTGTTCCCACCGAACATTTATTTTCTAAGTTGGAGGAAATTATTTAAAAAAAGAGAAGCAGTTTGAATACCAAATTCTTTGGAAAAACTTCTGATTTTAGGAAGCTTAACTCTGTTCCCAGTACAGCAAATGTAAAAACGTGTATTATATGTATTTTATTTTTTACATTAGCAAACGCCGTTGTTGAGATTCCATGAACTGTGGCGAGACGAACGACCTGTTGAACATAAGTATTTTTTTTTTTATACAGGGTGGTTATAATTAAAGTGACACCATTTAGACCCTCCTAGCGGCCGTTCTGGAAGTCAGATTTTGACGAAACTTGAAACATATGTTATACAGACCATGGGGAGAGATTTTTGCAATAAAAAATTAGTTCACATTTTGACCGCTACGCCAAAATATGGCGCATGAATATAAACAAAAACAAGTTAGAAGCGGAGACATTTATAAAATCAGAGCATTTGTTCAATGTGCATTCCATTTGTGTCAATGACATATTCAAAGCGCATTATTGCATGTTCCACAGAAAAGCGAAGGGTTTCCTGAGAAATCGCAGTGATATGGCGTGTTATGCTTGCTTTCAATTCAGGGACAGTCCGTATTCTTCCTCCATAGATATTATCTTTCAAATATCCCCACAACCAGAAGTCACAAGGATAAATGAACGAGGAGGCCATGCAGTTGGAAAAGTTCTCGAAATCACCCGATCATCTCCAAAATGAGCATGAAGCAGTTCCTTCACTTGTAGTGCAATGTGAGGTGTTGCACCATCTTGCATAAAGACAGTAGAGTCTAAACATTGTTTTTCTTGTAAAGCAGGGATGATTTTCTGCTGCAGAAGTTCGCAGTAACGAGCACCAGTGATCTTTTAGTGCCTTGAGGAGTGTTCTCTTCAAAGATAAAGGGGCCAAGAATGAAATGTGAAGTGAATCCGCACCATACAGTCACTTAATCAGAGTGCAAAAACTTTTCATGCACAACCATCGGCTTTTCAGTACCCCAGATGCGACAGTTTTGAGCATTCACTGCTCCGTCTAGTGTGAAATGCGCTTCATTATCGACGACTATTCTAACCAGAAACTGGCTAACAAAATCAGTGCGTTTTTCCGGATCTTCATGAAGCAACTTTTGAATCACCTGGATCTTGTAAGGATACCACCAACTTTTTGTACCGTAGACCACGGAATAGACAAATCACGTGATACGGCTCGAGCACCTGCTGAAGAAAATTGGGAACATAAAGCACTCTCCACTACAGCAGCAGCAACGTCTTCCACAGTCTCATTTGCAATTCGTTTCCGTCCTCTCCCTGGTAGCACACCCAACTCACCAGTTTCTTCAAATTACTTAATCATATTTTTTAAACCATTAATGGACATAGGCTCATTTCGCAAGTTTTTCAAACGTCGATATTCTCTTAGTACAGCAGAAGCCTTATTGCAGTTCTGATAAAACAACTTCACCAATAAAGCTCGATCCTTTTTAGCTAAAGCCATCGTGAAGAATGACTTTACATTTAATTTCACTGTCATTTTAAAGCTTTTCTAATTTTACATCTCATTTGCATAACGTCTCTGAGTTAAAATTCTTAGTTTCTTACATGACCAGCGCCATATTTTGACGTAGCGGTCAAAATGTGAACTAATTTTTTTATTGCAAAATTCTTTTCATAACATATCTCAAGTTTCGTCAAAATCTGATTATCAGAACGGCCGCTAGAAGGGTCTAAATGGTGTCACTTTAATTATAACTACCCTGTATATGCAATATTTGTATTTTATTTTTTTAATATATATGAAAATCGATTTTTTTTTCAAACAATCGGATTATAATTGATTTTTTAAGGAAATCGATTTGAACACTCGATTTCGATTTTTTATCCATCGCTAGGCACTAATCAGAAGCATACATTTCAAAATATGCCATCTCATTACTCATGTTTATCTTACGGCAATGTAAACAGGACAAGTATAACAATAAAAAATGCAAGAACAGCAAAAACAACAAAAACGTAAAAAATAAACAGACAAAAAGAATAAAACGAATGTATGAGTTCTATGAATTTAACACAAAATTGTTTGCTTTAAACATTGCTGACAACTTCGCCCATCAAATGAAAATAATCGAAACGTCTGCCTTGATGATTCATATCTTAAAAGAGGTAAATAATAAAAAAAACAAAAAAAAACAGGGTGTGTGTGCTTAAGACCGCACGACCGAAGTGCCAACTTCTATGCGATTGTTATATATTCTAAGTAATATACAGGGTGAGGCATTTATCTTGAGACAACTGAATATCTCGGAGACTAAGCATTGTATAAAAAATGTCCAAAATCAAAAGTGAATTATTTCGCGTGAGAAACTCATTAGTTAAAAAATTACCCCCCCCCCCTTGTGAGGGGAAGTGTGGGGAGGGTTAACCTTGAAATCTTAATATTTTTCACTACACGCGCATAGACTCCACAGGACTGCTGCCCCCAAAATTTTCCTTGTGCACTAAAAAATTGTGAATTTTTGAAATTCTGACTTCGGATTCTTAAAGACCATTAAAAAGTAGAATAGGAATGTCTGTAAGACCCACTCTCTATCTCTTTGTCTTCATCGATAAAATTGGGTTCAAAACTTTAATAAAAGTTCCACACTTTCAGGGCCTCTATCTCCTAAACGGTTGGATCAATTGAAAAAAAACACAAAGAATAAAACATTTCTCGAATATTGTGTACAATCTGAATATACCATTAAAAATAGGGGTTTCTATTTAAGATTTCAAAGTTACCCTTCCCCCCCCACCCCCCGTCACAAGGGGGGGGGGGGATAATTTTTTAAATAATGAATTTCCCCCGCGAAATAATTCACTTTTGATTTTGGACATTTTTTTGTACAATGCTTAGCTTCCGAGATATTCAGTCGTCTCAAGATAAATGCCTCACCCTGTATATGTAAATGATCAAGCCATAAATTAATATTATATATGTGTTTTCATAAGTTTTCAAATCAGTACTACACTTATAACTATGTAGCAATTATCTGTTGAATTTTGCTGTAGATTTTCAAAATCAATATTTTCTTCAATATTATTAAAATCTAAGAAAGAAACAATGGGCTTGTGATAACTAAAACACGAGATAAATAGTTTTGATTCAAATCTCTCATCTCCGTCAATTGGGTCATATTTCAGCCACTTGTCTTTGCATTGAAAGTTTCTAACGGTATCATATGGTATCATAGAACACGTGCTACTAAACCATTTTCTACTATCTTTTATTACACTTATATTCATGCATGATACATCGTTACAAGTTGTTTGATATATTACATGCCATGTCTTCGCATTGAAAGTTTCCAGTGGTACCATATGGTACTATAGGACACGTCCTACATCATGACACGTCATTCATTCATGACACGTTATAACGGGGGTATCATAATGGTACCATTAGTGCACGTGCTGTTGTACCTATTCCAGATATCTCACCTTAGAACTTTGTTCCTGCTCTATCCCATATTTATCGATTGGCGAAAACGAATGTAAAAAAGTTAATTCGTTTTCAAGTTATCGTACCAAATACGACGGTTGTTCAAGAAATGTTGCCTCCTGGTCCGGAACTTTATTTGTTAACCGATTTTGAAAATTATTTTTGTATCTGATTGCATTTGTCCTCTATGTAATGCACTATTCAGTTTTCAACATAGTCCCCATCCCTTTCCACGGATTGAGCCAACGCGTGACTAGTCGGGTGCACCCGTTGGAGAGGAATTCCGTGGCTGTTGTCGGCATAGAATTGAATGGCAGGTTTGAAAACTCTTCTGCTGCACGATAATGATCGCCCGCACACGATCGCCACACACACAAGAGGCGTTGCAGCGCCTATAATTCAAGGATGAAAAAACTAGAGTTCAAAAATGAAAAACTTTGTACCTTGCGACTTTCAACACTTCCCAAAGAAAGAGTATCTTGAGTTGCGTTCTGAGGGCGAGGTGAAAGATGCCATTCAATTCTCGTGTCGAGAACAATCCCGGAATTCCTCTCCGACTGATTCACCCGACTAGTCACGCGTTGGTACAAAGCGTGGAAAGGAATGGAGACTAAGTTGAAAAGTAGACTTTGTAGCTTACTCAAAAAACTCGAGTTCTTTTGTTCATTCGGGCGGTTTGTTACATTCTTTTTTATTCGATATGAACTTCTACTTCGATCTTCAGACTTTTCTGGTTTTTTAATATCTTGTTTCTTAGCCTTTGACTGCAGGGCTCCTTCATCTCTATTGGGATAGGATGGCTTTGGATTATAATAACTCCCTTCTGAGGCTACCATATATTTCTTAGTACCCACAGGCTTAGTTGTTTTCTTCATAAGGTCCACGTAAGGTCGTTTGGAGCCACGTGAGTGAAACAAAGCGTTTCGCTCCACAAACGAAAAGTTATGCTTCAATCACCTTGTCTGAATCTCCCTCTCATTCTCCCAAATGGGGCAGTCTCGGGACACAGAGGGATAGTCACCTTTACGGTTGCTCCACCACGTGCAGCATCACAACTGTCCTTTTCTTGTCCCTTCTTTGCCACACCTATCACAAAGCGTAGAAAAGCGACAATTGTGGTTGGTAGAGAATTTGGCAAACATGGCTTACCTATTATATTAAATTTCTCAATTTGATAGTGTCTGGGAGATGATTTCCTTCTTAGGTTACTATGATGGTATCAGTCTTTTTAACTTTCCCATCTCTCCCGGTCCGAATCCTTTTGACGTCTCTAATGCCCTGATCTTTCAATTCTTCCAGTAGTATATTATCAGCAAGAGTCCGAAAATCACTATTAGTGAATATTAACTTGCGAAAATTAGAGGCATGTTCATTTTAATTCCCTTCAGAATTTTCACGTTAAACAAAGCTAGAACTTGTTTATGAGAAGCGACGTCAATCAACATACTCTCATTTGGCGCCGTATAGATTTCGGAATACCGTCCTTAGTATACCCCACTATTTTCCTGATAGTTCCGTCTACCAGAAATGATTAACACAATCCAAAAGATATCCCGTCTGCCAACGCCAAGACTATATATCGTGGATATTTACTCCAAGACCTTCTTTTCCATCTTTTTCTCTTCAATATTTGATTTTTTATTTTCGTTATGATTCTAACTATGAATATTGAAATAACTTCAGCCCCCTCGCTTTCCCCTCACCACCAGCTCTACAAGGGGATGCATATTGGCACCAGGGATATGGGAGATATCGGCCTAGCCTAACCCTAAAGTCCTAGGAGGCCTTATCAGCAGATTAATCTGAACGGGTTAGTTCAGGTTCCCTTCCTTCAGAGAAGAACGGGTCAAAATGGTGTGTTGTTTCGGAATAGCCTTCCCGCAGCCACCAGGACCATTTCCCCCAACTTTCTATTGCCGAGCACGGCACTCACGCGGATAAACAAAGTTAACACAGGAGGCTTATGAAGCCTCAGTTGCGAGCATCAATCCCTTGGGCGGGTCCACAACCGACCGAACACTTTCAGTCTGACCTCTCAGCTAAGGCGTGTCTGGCATGAGTGACCTTACCCAGCCTCATCGAGGTACTCAAGCCCCCTCCACCATGTGAAGGTAGTGCCCCGGAGGGGCCGTTTCTTTGGCTCCCGTCTCAGATTATACCAATAGTAGCCACAGCCATCAGGGTCATCTAGGTTGAGCTTCTCGTCGGAAAAAGCTAGATTTCCCCTCTTCTGTTCACGGCATGTTGTTTGGCCCATTGAAGTCGATAAACTTTATGCTATTCTTGTTAGCTATGCTATAGCTAGATTTTTGTAACAAGAATGGACACAAATACCAGAAGCTCTTCATCGGAACCTTATAGAAAATATTTCCAAAAGGGTGGCCGGCGTAATTTCAGTACGCGGAGGTCCAACAAGATATTAAATAAAATTAAAATGCACTTTTCCCATATGTGTGTACTGTCCCCGTTCCATAATTACACAGTTTTTCTGTACAGTGTTTAAGTTTTGTTTAGTGTTTGGTATTATTTTTTGTCAAATTGTATGTAGTAATCGTGTGGTTTTAACTTGCACTGTTTACCTTATTTTTCACTTGTGTATGTTTGTTTGGTATAAATAATCTAATTTGTCAACAGTATACATGTTTCGTTTATCTTTTAAGCTGTATTTTGTATTTTCTTGTGTTTTATATTTATATGGAATTTCAGTAATTGGTGTTTAATATTAATATTGGTTTTAATTATCTGTCGGTTATTTAGTCTTTTAACACCCCGTCTTGCGAAAAATGACCTTGAAAGTTGAAGCGTCCCAAAATCTCAATCAACCAACCAATCTAGATAATGTTTTTTATGTTGCTGCATATAAAGGTACCACAGGCCAACAAAAACAGCTTTTTTAACGTTAAGAGCCGATTTTTATGCTTGTTTTTGTGCTGAATCCGTATCTAACCTCAGGTTTTTTCTATCACGCGCTGATTTCTTGTTTTTCAATGAAACTTTTAAAATTTTTCAGGTTCCGCTAATCAATTTCCGTGTGGATCAAAAATACTGATATTTTAACATTACTTTAACATTGAAATCGCTATCTGCGTAACTTGAAACGTAACGTGTTAAAAAAATTTAAACGCGGATTCAGCATTCGGATTCAGCCGCTAAAAACCACATGAAAAGGCAAAATCATTCAAAAGGTTTTTTCATCGTTAACCTGTGTACTTAATGTTACACGAGCAAATCTTGCTTGCGAAAATTTTACAAGAATGAAACTGATCCTGCCTTCTTTTTTCTCTTCCTTTTTCTTGCCTCTTTGCCTACCGCTTGCTTGCTTGTTTTCACACACATAGGGGTCGTATAAATGAAAACGAAAATTTGTGTTGGAAAAAAAAGACGACGTGTAGGATCATAATTTTTTGTTAAAATGTTCAGCAATTGCAAAACCCCACGTGTAAATTGAACAATAGGTTGCAAGTGTTGCATCACGTGAGAAAGAACGATAGCTCACCCTTCGAAGCTCTGCGAGTGAACGCTTCGTCCAAACAACAAAATGGAGTCGCATTTAATACACCAGTCCGTTTTCTTATCTTATTTTATTAAAAGCCTTTAAATCATGAATTTCCAATAATTGGTATACTGTCAACTATGGTACATCTACCCTAAATCATTCATCTCTTTTTCCTTTGAAATAATAAATAAAATCAGTCCACTCCCATGTAGAGTCCAAGGACCATAGAAAATGGAGTCAACGAAACAGAGAACAGTAGTTCGTTTTTTGACATGTGAAGGAGTTTCAGTTTCTGAAATTCATCGTCGTATGCAGAACATCTATGGAAATGACTGCCTAATCTTCACTCGTGTTTGGGCATGGAGCAAGAGGTTTTCGGAAGGACGGTCATTATTGCAAGATGATCAACGACCTGGACAAGCAAACCGCGCCATCACGAATGATTCCAAAGCCAAAATTGACGCCGTCTTAAAGGAAAACAGAAGAGTGACTCTACGTCCAAAAAGTTCAAATGGGAAGCAATGCAGCATCCACCTTACAGTCCTGACTTATCCCCATGTGACTTTCACGTGTTTGGGGAACTCAAATATTTGAAAGGCCGCAGATTTCAGTCGGACGATGAAGTGAAGGAAGAGCTTTGGAATGGTTCCACACACAACCAAAAGACTTCTTCCATAAAGGAATTACAACAGGAATTGAGGAATTGGAGAGTATTTTTAAATTCCTTGTATGCACTTTGGATAAAAAAAATAATTTTTGTTTTCATTTGTACGACACTTATAAACCCCAACACATATCACTCACGGACTAACAATCGGGGAGTAAGGGATCCCGGGGCGGGTTTAACATTTTTTCTTTAATAATTTTTAAAGGTAAGATGAAACGAGATACTTGGAAGACAATAAGTAGATTTTTTAGGTTAATCAATTAGTAACTTAAAATAGTTTTTCACTTTGATTGAAATGAATTAAGTATATATAAATTAGCAAAAACTGACAAGTCATTTGTTAAAACCTGCCCCATGACAAGGGCAGGATGTAACATCATATATAAAGTCACAAAATAAGCTCAGAAAAACAACAAATTTATTGCAATTAAATTATAATCGAGTTTTTATTTAAATTATATAAAATCAGAAGTTTGATTGAAATTTTGATAAGTCAATTCTAAGCAAAATCATCATCAGAATCACAGTTGATCACATCCTGCGGTACATTCAAAATGGCTTAAGTTTATACGAGGCGCATCCAGAAAATAAGTTTCCCGATGTTTTCCCCTTTAAAGTAAACGTAATTAGCCGTGTCAATTGCGCATGCGTAACAGATCTATGACGTGTCAATCATATGCCAGCCGGACCGGTCCCGCCTCGTGCCAGTAGCGTGGTAGCAATTGTCCGAAATGGAAGCTCTTATTTCTTCTCCCGCCGCCTGCGAGGTTCGGCCGGTGATAAAGTTCTTGAATGCACAAAGCATTGCGCCAATTGAAATTCATCGTCAGCTCTGTCAGGTCTATGGGCCGAACATCATGAGTAAGCAGATGGTGCGTCGCTGGTGTAGGCAGTTTTCCGAAGGTCGTCAAAGTGTCCATGATGAAGAGCGCAGTAGGCGACCATCCCTTATCAATGATGATCTTGTTGAGCTTGTGCGGCAGCGCGTGATGGAGAACCGTCGCTTCACGATTACGGAGCTGAGCACCCATTTTCCGCAGATATCGCGATCCTGGTTGCATGAGATTGTCACTAAGCAGCTACTGTTCAAAAAATTGCGTGCCAGGTGGGTGCCGAAAAACCTGACACCCGAACACAAAATTCAACGCTTAGGAGCAGCACTGAAATTTCTGCAACGGTATCACGATGACGGCGACGAGTTCCTCGACAGGATCGTCACGGGCGATGAGACTTGGATTTCGCACATCATCCCGGAAACCACAGGCGGCAGAGTTCCCTTCACAGGCGGCAGAGTTCTACGACAGGGGGATACAAAAGTTGATCCCTCGATACGACAAGTGTCTCAATTCTGGTGGTGGCTATGTTGAAAAATAGCTGAAACATTGCTGTACTTGTTGCCAATAAATATGATCCTGTAAGTGTGAGTTCTTTTTTTTTAAATAGGGAAACTTACTTTCTGGATGCGCCTCGTACATTGAATGCACTGGACCCATGTTTCTCCCCTGCGAATATTTGTATAAGAATCACAGTAATTCATACAAATGTGTGTTTTTATGCTGCTCCATTGAATTGAATCACAACCTGCCCCAACTTACCATTTCAATTGTTGGGCAAGAAATCAAGATTTAGGCTTATTGTTCAGTGATCACATTTTTTCTAATTAAACCCCAAATATGGTAACTCTCAAATGCCATGTTGTTCAAAATGATTGCCAAGGCATCTTAAACAATGCAATGCTTCATATTGTTATGCTTTTCAACAGGAAGACAGGAAAACAAAAGGTGGTAGCACATTACAGAGCATCTATACATACAACAATATTGGAAATATTTCTTTCCTGGAGTGAATAATCGAGCATGTTATAACCTGCCCCTGTTACTTTCAGCCCCGGTCTCCCTTACTTACCTCTACAAAAATGGAACACCATTGTGAATGGCCGCTGCGGTTATTTATTTATCAGCAGTAACAAATGAAAAGAACATCATGCAAAGAAAGATCTTTCCACTTAAAATTCAGACAATCTTTAGATATAGGCGTATGGTCTCCTTTACCATTGCTATATCAAGGAGTAGCGTCGCAATTGTCTTTCTCATGCCCTTCTCGACCTAACCTAATCACATAGCGCTGAGAAGGGACAATTTGATTTTTTGTGATCGAATCTTTAGGAAAATTGGGTATAAATGGTGCAATTCGGGCCAGCAAATACCCAAGTTTAAACAAGTTACGACGAAGAAATGGGCGAGTTTCACCTCAATTGAGCCACGGTACTGTAGCTTTACAATTGGTTTTGTCGTCAGCGCGATTAGTTGAAGATTCCTGGTTCGAGTGCAGGATGTGAAATTTTCTTTCCTATATTCATTAAAATCTAAACATTTGAGGTATGACATTTAATAAGCCCTCACAGACCATTATTGAGTTATTCTTTAATGAATATTACGCCTTAGGAAAGATAGTCCCTACCTGCGAACTAGGTAATACTCTAACCAGCCCAAAGGACATGTAGATAGTGTAATGCTTCCATGTTCACAGTGGCTCAATTGGTTAGGGCGTCAGCGGCATTAGCTGAAGGTTCCTGGTTCAAGTTCAGGATGTGCAATTTTCTTTCCAATTTTCATCAATGATATCATTAATACGTTCTCTAAAAAACTATGCATTTCTTTCCAGATCATTTTTTTCTCTTAGTGGTGGAATTACTTTCCAAAATTTCTACACAATCTATTTAAACTCAAATCTATTCCGTTATTACTAAAATATTTAAAGCGGTTATTCATATCGTTTATTTAAATGGGCCCCAAACATTGATCACCACATCAATGTATGGGGCCCATTATTGCGTGAAACTATCGAGACGTAAATAAGCTGATGCAAATCTACTTTGGATTGCTATATTATCTTACACTGGCATTGGAAAGTTGGGTATGCTTATCTTGTAGGAATCTCTTTAGAAAAGTGGCCACTCCCTTTAATCAGTTTTGTGTTTCTCATAATACGAATACTATTTGTGTTTTCTCTGAATTGAATTTGATCAGCGTTAATAATCTTATTCACAGACAATCATATGATTGTAAAAATAAACAACAATTCTGTTGATAAAACATTCCTATTAATTTAAAATCATCACAGAGTATACTAAATGAAACAGATTATACACCCTATCTACTTTACTGTTACATCAGTGATAAAGTAATAAAATTAATTATTTATATCTTAATCATAATCATAATCGTCAGCAGCTCCAGGCGCTTAATAGATAAATAAAATAAATTAATATGTATAAATGAAATTTACAATTAAATTTTTAAAAATAATCAATATTAAAACTGTATAACTATTACTATTAATCCTTTTAACGCAAAAATTAAGATATGGAAAATATCCCCAACTGTTAACGTAGTAAAACATTAAAAAACATAAATCATGTCTCAGATAACTACTCGTATAAGTAAATCAACTTTACACCTGCAAATATTAAGTCTGCTATGCATGACTTCACATATTACAGGACACAAACCTTCTTTTATCTTTGATGTTGAGAGCAATTTTAATTTATAGGAGGAGCTATGACTCCCTCAACTTTGCTATCCGACTTTAAAATGCCTATTTGCACAACGTAATGATGTGTGATAAAACTGCGACTTATCATTACGCTGTCTTTAAGGGCAACCCAAAGGTCGGACAGGTAAGGGTTAGTGCTAGGCGATCAGTGTCGATTTGCTTGAGATTGTAAAATCCCGCAACCAATAACGAATGGTTCATATTAGAAATGGTATAATTACAAAAACTGTGGACAAGCGGTAGTAACAAATTAAATAAGGACAGAAACCACAATTCTACAAATGAGTAACACCAAAAGAAAAGAAATCACTATTCCACATAAATTTCTGTGGAATAGTGGTTTCGTTTCTTCTTTTGGTGTTATCCTAATTTCCACAATTTTGGCTGCCTTATACAGGGTGAAAATAAGTTACTGTGCAGTGGCTGGTCCGAAATAAAGTTACTCCATCCACTCACTTGAAATTGGCAAAAAAAAAAAAACTTGGCCAAAAGTGATTTTTTTTAAACTTTAAACTTCCCACCAAGTCTTTGAAGATGCATAAATACTCTTTTAGTAAACATATGACATTCATAGAAGTTGGACGCGTCTATATTTTTCCAGGAGGGGTGAAAGTTGCTGTTTTAACTGACTGGTTGGGATTAGAGGAAACTTCTGTAATTCTATCGAGTTTTATTAATGTTAAATCTTAAATTTATTTTGCATTTTTGGAGTGGAAGATTCTACAATAGGTAAGTACATTATATTAAGATATATCATCAGTATTTATAGAATATAATATAATGTGTGTGATCTAAGCCGCACACTTTTTTAGTTAAGAAATTTTGTGTTTATCGAGATCAACAAACTTACTGGGGTATAGTGGGGTTCAAAAAAATTTTTTTAATGGCATACTTAGAATATTTTTAATGTTGTTTAAAAATACTAGCTGCGAATAACTGCAAATTTTATAATTACACTAGTTTTAGTGTTCTGAGGCAAAGTGCATCTTATAGGCAACTGTGCATGCAAATTTTCTACAGGGTGATTATAATGTAACTATATATTTTGGTGAAAATAGTTTTATTGCAGCAATTACTGTATGCATCAACTAGATATACCAGGACACATTTTTAGTACATTTCAATGTGTCCCCCTTGCACATTCCGGCACAGGTCTCAGCGTTCCATCGTGACCCGGAAAACAATACGCAACATAGCCGGTGTAACGTACTCCACAACGGTTGCAATCAGTTGTTTCAGCTGTGCAATGGTGCGTAACTTGACCTGGTACGCCTTCGACTTGATAAAGCCCCACGCTAAGAAATTCATGGGATTCAAATCCGGGGACCGTGGAACCCACAGTCTTGGCGAGCCCCGACCAATCCATCTGCCTAGGAATGCGCAATTCAGGTAGTCCCGAACGATGTTGGCAAAATGGGGTTGTGCCCATCCTATTGCAACACAACGATGTCTATAATTCCATCATCTCGCAACTGTGGCTCCAGAAATTGCGCTACCATGTCGAGGTACACGGTAGCATTAATAGTCCCCTAGGCAAACATGAAAGGCCCATTGACCTTTGAGCATGTTAACCCCATCCACACATTCACTTTGGCTGTGTCTCATTGACACTCCTCAGCATATTAGGCTGCTCATTAGCCCATATCCGACAATTGTGTCTGTTGACATGCCCACACTTGTGGAATGCTGCATCATCACTAAAAGAGGATGATGTGATATGCACGTTTGTACAATGTGTAAAAGTGCGTTTTCCACATGGTGCTTTGTGAAACACCTAGCTCCCGACGGAGTCTCCTGGTCGATGCGGAGGGGCTACGTGTGATGGCCTCCTCTACATGTTGCACAGTCTTTGGAGGGAGCCTCCCAGCCGTTCTTCATCCGCCACACAATCGTGAATTTGTTCACTATGGTCTTGATGGCTACTGTGGCGAGGTCTGGCTTCTGAAACCTAAGGGTGAAATCTGCCTGCGCCTGTTGATACGTCAAACCACGCAGTCGAGCACACACAATGTCTGTTCTTTCTTCTGTTGTTAGCATTGTTGCACGTTACCTGCAAAAAAATGAAATTCGTTAATGAGTTCACCAAAATGTATAGTGACTTTATAATCACCCTGTAAGTTGATTCCGGTAGGCCGTATTTGATAAAACGATATAAATGGTTGACACAAAAAGGTTGCTGGCGAAATCTATAAATATTAAAAACTATATATTAATTTAAACTGTATATATGAAACTAAACAAAAGTTATATATAGTGTACTTCGTAGTAAGGTAATTGAGTAGCCTATAATGATCCTTATTTTACAGTACAGTTTGGCAAGTATACGTCAACGAGAAAAGAACTCTGCAAAATTTTGCCGTTACTTAAAGGAGATCAAAGCGATCAGTACTCTTTTTTCCAGAATAATGCATTGTATATTCATGATGAAAATGAGATACAATATGTAAGGCAAAATGTGTATACTTTCTGCTCAGAAGCTATCAAAAATGGGGAAGATGTTACCGAAAAAAGGATTTATTTCTTTTAAAAGACTCTTCATAATTAGGAAAAACTGTTGAATTTATACCTACTCATAGTACATCTCAGGAAACGTATTTTGGGCGTCCCCAGGCTACATTAGAAGAAAATAGCGATATAAACGAAGTAAGTTTGAAGCAATTTGTAAATCTTCTACGCCAAATAAACTGGCATATACTACTTACATGAAAGGGAAAAGAAGATGCTGCCAAGATTATTAAGGAGGCTATGACCACCATCTGTAAAAGGGTAAGCAAAATAAAGAAAGCTTGGAAAAAATGCTGCAGAGAAACCACACCAATACCCTACACTCCCGAAGAGGTACTTTCGTTGTTTGTGGAAACTGACCTAAGCAAACATCTGTACCAGATGCTAAGAATAAGTGCCAATGTACAAAAGCGTTCATTAGAAGGGAACACACTAGAAAAAATTCAAGAAAATTTTACAATGAATATTTATCTAACCTTCTTTTGGTAACATCAGATCCTGTGATCACTGGTATGCACCTTACACAAAAAAGCCTAAAGAATCTCTCCTAAAAGAGATTATAGAACTTCTTTCCATTCCAGATCATGAATAATAAAGACAGTGGCAGTGAATATGAAATAAGGTATGTTATGAATAAAAAAAAAAGACACTGGCATGAAACCATATATATTATCCCATTTTACTGTAGTTTAAATAAAGAAGTTTTAATAAATAAAGATAACAGGAAACCACTGATCCACATAAAACTTTTAATCGGACGTATGCGCATTTCGGCAGCCACGCTGCCTTCTTCAGCGTACACAAAG
>JAHWFO010115002.1:1384793-1416694 GCA_023313115.1 Rhysida immarginata
CCTGATGAAAGCGTCATGAAAATAGACATAAGCAATGACTTATATTAAAGACCTTCTATAAAAATATATTTATATATAAATTTTGTTGGACAAGTAATTTCATCTCAATACGGTGTGTAAAGTAACTTTAGATGACTGTTTTCATAATGCGTGTGAACTCCTCAATAAACCGTTGTGTACTGCTAATTACAAAAGTAAACACCAGACAAAGAAAATAAAAAAAATTACATTTAAATTTTTTTATTGTTTAAAGCATTTTAATTGAAATTTTAAACATATACAGTATTACAATTTTAAACTTATTGTGTATTTTTAATATTGTATTAGCTTAGAAGAAATCCTGGAAAATCGTATAATTTTTCATTAGCTTTTACTATTCGTTTATAGTTCATTTTTGACTCACTTATTTGAAATAAAAATTTTTTATAACATTAAAAATTTATTTTTGCTAATGTTGTGATAATATATTATTAGTTGTCGAAAATTTTGTCAGTTTTACTTAAAAAAATTAACAATCAGTACAATTTTGAAATCTGATTTTTCAGTATGGATAAGAGCATAAAAGAGTATGTAAACTTTATTTTGTTTTAATTTTTTTTGTCAAATAATGATATAAAAATAACAGGCTATAAATAAAACCAACCTGATTTTTTTAATTTTAATTTATTTTTTTCTTTATTTAATCAGCATAAAAAAAAGCGTGAAACACTGTTCTCTATGAAGCTAAGCAGACGATTGATGCGCTGCAGTACAAAACTGACAGACAGATTTGTATTCTATGAGTGTCGCCTCTCTCCATTGTTCCTCTCTGGTATTATTTTGAGTGTACATAATCACTGGAAGTGAGTACCGTTCGAATTTAGTGGATTGTAATAAATTCTCTTTTGGACCCGTGATTTCTTCACTGAAGAAATGCTCGTGGTACCATAATAGGCTATAAACTGTCCTCTTGCAATCATATCACAATCGATTCAAAATGTGCATCTTTCGCAGCACAGAGATGGCGGAAAACATCTACTTCCTTCAGTATGCTACTTACCGTGCCACCTGTCGGTAACATTTGTAACTAATTTTGAAACTTCCGTATCAGATTTTTTACGCCTTTCGAAACAGTGGCGGCTCGTAGCTAAAATTTCTGGGGGTGCTGCGTCAGAAAATTTTAATTTTTTCACGAACTAGAGAATAGCTAGTGACATTAAGCTTAAGGATCATGTAATATACATGTATAAGAATAGTATTAAAGAAAAAAAAGACATTATATTGAATTTTATCGATATTGAAAGTGAAACTGGGGGTGCTGCAGTGCCGCAGTGCCTATGGACGAGCCGCCACTGTTGACAACACCTCCTAAAGAGAAAGCCTATGCACGGAAACTTAATACATTGTTACATCATCATAGTAGTGCATTGTTATTCGTATTTCTACCAATAATAAGCCCTGAATTTGCACTACCATGTACACCATAACCTGTTAATTACGAAAGTCATGGGGACAAAGAGTTTATATATATTATCCAGTTTTCGCAATATCCAAGATCTAATGAAAACACTTCAAAAATATCACTGACACTAAAAATGTTCTATTTTAAGTATAGTAATAATTCCGAGTAAGAAATTTAATGATAAATGCTTCTTTTTGTTTGGATTGGTTTGTTTTTTTTTAAATAAATAAAAGCTAAAATAGCGTGTTTTATGCAACCATAACGGGAGCAGGCTCATGACGTCGTTAGCGTCAACATCCTTTAGATTTCATACAGTCATAAAGGCAAGCGATTGACTTCGCGTGCTTTTCACAATAATAAAATCATTATTATTATGTCAAGCTATCATATCCCCAGTGGCGTAATTGGTTAGCGCGCTGGCGGTCTGAGTCAAAATTTCCTGGTTTGAATCCAGGCTATGGAATTTCCTTTCTTATTTTTCATCAATAATAAAATGGATGATCTTTCGGAAATAATTAATAACTTTGTAACATTTAATCTAAATCCATATGAATTGAATCCTCTTTCAATAAGACCAAAAGCAAAGAGGCAATGAGAAAGAAGCATGCTTTTACGATAGCGAAGAATCGCCCATCGATAACGATAGTAGCGTTCATGAAATCGATTCTGATCTTGATTCTGCTGATGCTGAGGTACAAAATCCTGATTTATGGTAAATATTTTAAAAAAATAATGTTCTATTTTGTACGTAACTAGGTCCTTCCCGTTTCAGAAGTTTTATGAGAACACAAAGTCGAGACTGAATTCGCATTCAACAGAACTCTACCTGGTGTAAAACCAATCGATTCTGCTACTGATGGCTTTATGTTAAAGCAGTCATCTGCAAAATGCTTATGACAGAGCCTACTGTGAACCGACGGGGTGAAATTTTTTCGATTGATGTTCATCAACAACTGCTTTTTTAAAGCACCATCTGTTGGAAATAAAAGAAAAACTTACCTTATCGCCGCCGATTGAAGAACTTTGGCACCCGTACACACAACAATAAACCATTGTAATTAGATAGTTTTTTGACTGAGCTTCAACGAAATCGCTAGATGAAAGGATGAAAGTTACAATGAAAGCCTATGAGCCTATCAACGTGTTTGGCAAAAAAGACGTCACATGACAGGCAGTGCACACAAATTTTTATCGCCTGGTACAAACGACTCCGGTTGTAGAAAAGTTATAATTTTAATAAAAAATAAAAAAATATTATAAAACCAAATACAGATTTTGAATATATGGAGTCTAATTAATAATTTTCCAACGTAAAATTACAACTTTTTGATACTTCAATTTTGGTCTCAGTTACCTATTAATAAACATAGCTTTTTGTTTAAAAAATTTATTCAAATTAGATGGAAAATAATCGGTTATCTCTGATTAGATCTACTAAACCCGCATGCGCACGCTTTAAAGATGGCGCTGGCTCAAGCAAAGGGTCTTCATCTCAGTTTTAATTTCTGACTACATGTATTCCATTTTGTCTGCCTTGAGAGAGTTCCACAATTTCATCGTCATTTAAAGAATCTCCTAAAGAGTTCCACATTGTTGTCTACTTCTACATAGTTTTTAAAAGAGATAACTGCTTAACTTTTCTCCAAATGCAGCTTTTTTTTCGAAGAATCTCCCATTCTGGCTTCAGTAGAGCCCTCGCAAAATCCCCCTTCCGGAAGCAGTTCGGGATTAAAAAAAAAACGCTTTATCATTTTACATAAGAATCTCGGAACAATAGGATCTTAAAATTTCCGATGTAAAAAAATAAATAATTAATAAAAATTCTATCTTTTAAACCTAAAAGTGGAAAAATAGGTATTATCCGAATTTTCATAAAAATATGTTCGTATTATTAAGGCAATTTTACATGCAAATTACATTGGCGAGATCGTAATATGCGGGTTATGGTGTATAAGGATACGAGAGATTTCGTTGCAAAATATTTGACAAAAATCTGTACTGAATTCATGCCAAAACAGACTATAGTCACTAAAACAAAATAGTTTATAGTTTATAAAAAGTGCCCAAAAGGCCAATGAAAAAAATTTATAATATGAAACTTGTTTTACTTTGTCCATGGAAAAAGCACCCAAGCATGGAAAAGGAGAAGACAAGCAGCACTGTACCTGACAAAAGTTTGTTCTGTTCTGTACTGTTTTTTCATATTATCGACCCCCATTTTAAACCCCTTGAACCTGTACAATAAAACGTCATATTACAGGGTGACCAGAAAAAACTGATAACAACATTGCACTCTTTCCAGAAAAAACTCATTTAAGTCATTCCCATTTTGATTTTAGGATAGGCGAATTGGGCAATAGAAGTAACGCAGGTAAAAACTCACTTGAGTCATTCCTTACTTATTACGCAATTGTAACAAAGTATACGAAGATATTCTAATCAACGAGAGGAAATTTTGACGTTACATAGTCTAGGAAAACGCAATTGCGAGATCGCGCGATCGCTCAATATCGCCCCATCCGATTCCAGGAGCTTGGTTATGCTGGTCGACGTCTAGGAAGTGGCAGAAAGCGTAGTGTCAACACCCCCAGGAACCGCGCGCTCATCAAGAAGCGAGTGATGCGGAATCCGAGAGTCTCGATGAGAAAGATCGCTCGTGAGACCGGCATTGCCCGTGAATCAGTTCGCTTAATAGCCACCAAGGAACTGGGACTCAAGGCCTACAAATTCCACAAAGTTCAGCGTTTGACGGACGACAACAAGCGTGTACGGCTGGAATGATGCCGACGACTCCTTCCTCGCGCCGCACCTCTGCCGTGGAAGCGGCTCCTTTTCACTGAAGAGAAAGTTTTCACCATTCAGCAAGCCCACAACCACCAAAATGACCGAGTTTGGTCCACTGATGCTCCCGGCACCTCAGCGATAGTCGAACACCGCCAAAATCCGATGTCCGTAAGGTCTGAGCTGGAATTTGTGCAAGCGGGAAAACCCCTTTGATTTTCAGGATCAAGGGGTAAAAATCAACCAGGAGGTGTATCCCTGACATTCTCGAGGCCGTCGTACTGCCGTGGGCCCAGCAGCACTTTGGTGACCAACGCTGGAGTTTCCAGAAAGATTCCGCGATGGCCCACAGGGCAAAGAAGACGCAGGAGTGGTGGCAGGCTCAACTTCACGGGCTTCATCACGTATCAGGAGTGGCCACATTTCTCCCCAGATCTCAACCCAATGGACTACAGCGTCTGGTCGATTTTGGAGGCAAGGGCTAGTGCAAAGCCCCACACAACTTTGGAGGAGCTGAAGAATTCCTTGCTTCGGGAATGGAACCGGATAGACGTAGATGAGTTGCAGCGTTTGGCCGGAAATTTTCGAAAGCGTTTGAGGCTCTGTACTGAAGCGGAAGGAGGCCACTTCGAAAACGCTTAAATATGTTTTCTGAGAAAAGTGTACTTTTATCATTACCCGTTGACAGAAGTTTGTTTGCGGTGATGTATATTTTTTCCGCAAAATAAATGTTATCAGTTTTTTCTGGTCATCCTGTATTTTGTGCTCAGCTTACAACAGTGATCAACACAGAACACACTGTCGTTATGCCGTACATTACCTAAAGCTTTAGAATCCAGTAATAAAGTTAATGTTTCATAATGTTTATTGGGCTAATTTGGCATATGTGTGCGCATACCATTCACAATGAATAATACAAAGAATTATTTTCCTCACAACACTACTACTTTTGCGAATTCATATGAGTTTTAAGTTGAACAATTCACTACAGCAAGCCAGAAACTAATTTTTAGCTTACAAAATTGTAATTTAAATAAAAAAAATGATCCCAGGCGCTATTGATGCACCATCATGTTAGAAAATTAACTTTGCTTTCTAAATTGTAATACTTAATGTAGTCTAAATTTTTTTTGTAAGCTAAAATTCGTTCAAGGCATGCTGTAGCTAATCATTCAAGTTAAAGTACTGATTCACAAAACAAAACTAGTGTACCCACTATCCAGTATACAAAAGTTTGTTTTCAAATTAAACGCATATTTCTGACATTGTTTCAATATAGTATGCTGCTAAACTGATTGAGAGTGTTCCTTCACTTTCTGCCTATCTCTTAGCAGCTTGTACAGTAAATGACACCTGGCTGTGTTCAAAATTTTGAATGCATTTCAGTAGTTTTGCATAGCATTGCATGCATAATTGCTTTTCTATGAACATTGAAATTGATTTTTGATGTATGCAATATTTCACTGAAATAAGCTCAGCACAAAATAATAGGACGTTTTATTGTATAGGTTCAAGGGGATTAAAATGGGCATCGATAATTTGAAAAAACAATACAGAACAGAACAAACTTTTGCCAGGTACAGTGCTGCTTGTCTTCTCCTTTTCTATGCTTGGGTGCTTTTTCCATGGACAAACTAAAACAAGTTTCATATTATAAACTTTTTTCATTGCCCTTTAGGGCATTTTTCACAAACTAAAATTTAAAAAAATTTTTTTTAACAACAATGTAAAAAGGGGGGATACATTTTGATTAAAATGAAATATTTTTTTTCCCAAACTTGGCTTAAATTTAAAAAATACCCCATCTGTCATTGTTAATAATTAGAGCAAATTACTTTGCTATATTGCTACATATTCAGGATCTTAAAGCCCCAGCAATGCTTAATGAAAAGTGATCGAAACTTCTCAGAAAGTGATCGAAATTCAAATTGATCCTGAAGGGGCAGAATAAGTCAGACTAAAACGAAAGTTGGCATCTTTACAGAATATTACATGTAGATTGTAATAAAAGTTACTTGAACTCTGACCAATCTCTCGGATATGACAGGATTTGATATCTATGCAATTTAGGGTCCAATTATCTCGGAAACCACTGCAAAAGTTTTGAAAAAGACTTTTTTCATTGTAATCCTCATTCAAAACTACCCCCGAAAATGTATTTACTTTGTTTCTATCTGCAATACACAGAACCTGAGACCGACCTTATAGTTTCCAAAAAAATTCTTTTTGCTACTGTAATCCTACAGTGTACTCAATTAGCATAAAAATTCTTCAAATTATTCTAATCACTTATAGAAACAGGCTCCCTTGGTCGTTTTCTCCAAAGTTCAGGCGTTTTCGTGAAAATGTTACTTTTTGGTGGAAAAAGTTCCCACTAGACCTCGGTTAACAAATTATAGGGTTGGCACTGCCGTGCCTACACTGATATACAGGATGGCGCAGAAACAATTAGAGGATTAATAAATTGAAAAGGAACACTTTAATACAATTGAAAATAAAATAAGATCAGGAAAACAATTGTGAAAAACATGGAAAAGCATTTCGTTTTCAAGTCCCTTTTTCAAAATACATCACTCATCTGAGAAGAACGTTAAAGAGTAGTCATGTATCACTCTGCGTACATTTCCCGTACATTTTAAAGCATCATTGAAATTAACACTTATTTCTGATTTAGACATAATTTCAGTTTTATTGCAAAAAAATACAGTCAAGGTTTTGGGGGTTGGCACATTTCGAAGGCGACCAGGAAACTTCTTGTTGACAATGGATGCACTAGATCTGAATTGTGTGATCCATTTCAATATTGCATGGCGTGTCAACCTTTCATTCCTTCCAATGTCAAAATATCTTAGAAAAACTCGCTGCATTACAGTAGCGAAATCGGTATTAAGAACCCTTCCACAGTTAAAGCTCCATGCTCTTCCGATCAACGCTGCATGATGCCTAAAGGCTTTATATTGCTTTTCTCAGCGGTCTGTGTTTCACCGCGCCACCTGCGTGGCACCAAATTTAAACCGTCTAATTGTTTCTGCCCCACCCTGTACAATGTGATGTATGAATATTATTACAACATCAATATTTAATAAAAAACTAAAGGCTTATCTTATGGGAAAATTAATTACCCTATCTTTATTATATTAATTACCTTCATCATCAAATTCGTCAAAGTCTCCAGCAGGTCTTGGTGCTTAATAGACGAAGAAATACAATTAAAATGTTAATAGACGAAGAAATGCTATTAAAATACACTATATGATCACAAATATCCGGACACATGCACGTTTGCGCTCTAGCCACGATTTCATGGAAATCAATAGGGCGTTGCACATCCCTTTGCCCGAATCACAGCTTCCACCCTTCGGGGAAGACTTTCCACCAAATGTTGATAGGTACTTTCCGGAATGTTCCTCCATTCCTCCCGAAGAGCGAGAATCAGTTCAGGTACAGAAGTTGGCCGATGTGATCTGGCCCGCAAGCGTCTTTCCAATTCATCCCACAGACTCTCTATAGGATTGAGGTCGGGACTTTGTGCCGGCCAACCCATTTCTTCGACCCCTGAGTCCGCAAACCACTGCTGTACACGCCTCGCTTTGTGGCACGGAGCATTGTCGTGTTGGTAGAGAAATGGCCCGTTTCCGAAAAATTGCCACAACGTTGGAAGTGCACAGTTGTCCAAACCATTCAGATAACGGTCGGAGTTCATGATTCCTTGCACAGGAACGAGCTGGCCCAGTCCGTACCATGAAAATGAGCCCCACACCATGACTCCTCCTCCTCCGAACTTGACTGTCGGCTCTGTGCACTCAGGTAAGAAGCGTTCTCCAGGTATGCGCCAAACCCAAACTCGTCCATCGGATTGCCAGAGTGTGTAGCGAGATTGGTCTGTCCACATTACACGTTTCCATTGGTCCATTGTGCAGTTTCTGTGGGCTTTGCACCACTCCAGACGTCGCTTGGCGTTGACCCCGCTGATGTGGGGCTTGTGGGCAGCAGCACGGCCATGGAATCCCATCGTGTGCAGTTACCGACGAATTGTCATGGTTCTGGCATCATTTGCAGAGGCGTTTCGAAACTCTGTGGCAATTTTTTCCGCCGAGGACTTCCGGTTGCTGCGGGTGACATGACGAAGCACTCGACGGTCTCTGTCCGTTAGTTTCTTGGGTCTACCGGTTCATTGTTGAACTGTTGTTGATCCCCGGGTCTTCCATTTCATAATGACATCGCCTACTGTTGACTTGGGTATCTGAAGAAGGCTGGAAATGTCACGCACGGACTTGGCGCATAGGTGACATCCAACGATGGTTCCACGTTGGAACTCACTGAGCTCTGCCGAACGACCCATTCTTGCCAATGTCCAAGCAGAGTTGTGTCTGAAGGTGTGGGAAGCTATTTAAATGATGTGCAAGTCATTATCATGTGACATTGGGCCAATCGATGATCTGTGAGGGGTGTCCGGATATTTTTGATCATATAGTGTATCTCTTAATAGTGAAACTACTGTCCAAAAATTACTAGATTATGATCTCCCTTTTAACTCGGCTATTAAAAATAAGGAAAATTATATCAACCATTAATAAATTGGGTCTCTGGTAAGTCAATTTTTTCATCTACGGAAATTATGTTGTTTGGAAATATATTGCTTCTCGCAACATTGATATCTAATCATCATGGTAAAAAGAAAAATTCCGCGAACTGGATTCGAACCAGGAAACACGAATATTTAGCTGCTCGCCTCTAACAACTGGGCACTGTGAACACCGGTACAGCAAGGATGTCTCCAAGTACTCTTAAAACTACTAAGTAGTCAAAGTTGAAAACCTGATGACAGATTAGGTACTCAATTCGCAGATCTCTGATTCATCCCCATTAAACCATCAGAAAGCTGATGAAAACTTATACAAAGTAATAAAAAAGCTATTAAAGAATGGCATAACCAAGTACCGAAAGGTCAAACTAATCGCCCTTACAAAAAAACATTTGAAACGTATTTCCAAAGTTTAGAATTGTTTTTGAAAACATTAAAACCTGTTCAGCTGAATCAAATTCGACCATCTTCGAACTTTTTAACTAGTCATATATTCGTTTTTTACACGTCATATTGAGACGTTTGGTATATTATAAGCCATATCTTAGCTTTGAAAATTTTCAATAGTACAGTGTGCGGCAGAAATAACCCCCAGATTTCAAATGCAAATAACAAAGAAATGATAGAAGAAATTCAAAATTTTATTTCACAGTTTGAAAGAACAATGTTTGCCATTTATGTCATATACATTATCATCTAGTTTTGAAAATAATATTGTCCAAATGCTACCTTCATTTTCTATGCATTTCTGAAGCCTCTCCTTGAAGTTCTGCTTTACCCGGTTATTTTCGGTGCTAAGGCTGGAGTTTCTTGCCAGATGGCAGCTTTCAGTTCTTTAGTGTTCTCTGCTTTCGTTTATACGCTTGAGCCTTCATCTACCCCAGAGAAAGAAATCGCAAGATGCGAGATCGGCGGAACGTGCTGGCCTTTGAATGTCACCTCGTAAGGAGATCAAACGCTATTGAATGACATTGTTTTCAAAACTAACTGATAAGTGTGACTTAAATGCTAAACATTTTCTTTCAAATTATGAAATAAACTTTGGCATAGCTTCTATCATTGCTTTGTTATTTCCGTTTGAAATTCGGGAGTTATTTCTGCTGCACCCTGTATAATAATGATATCATTAGAAGAGGTACCCCTAAATTAAATTCGACCGTCTTCTAACTAACTAACTATTCTTATACACTCGTTCCTGATACGTCGTTCCAAGTTGTTTGATATATTACATACCATATCTAGGAATTGAACATTTCCAATGGTACCATAATGAGTACAGACACTACTGAAATCAAATTCGTCCACGATCTAAATCATTAATTACAGAGAGTACGTTACAACTAAATGATTTACATATGCAAATTCTCTAGTCACGTGGTTGACAGGGCTACGCGGTCGTGAGAATTTATCAAGGGGACACCGCTTAATCATTCTTAATCGTTGTACAAATGCTAGCTACAAGAATGCCGCCATAAATCGATAGACATTGGGAAGGATATATAAATGCACTTTCCGACGCGAAGTGGTCCTATTCCATGATTATAAAACAATGCAAATCCAGGGGTCTCACCATTTCGAAGGTAAGAATCTGTAACATGCTAAATAAAAATAGAAAAACCGCAATACCAGCAACTTTGGACGAACCTGGACCCTCAAGACAACGACCCACTCAAAACAGAACACCGGAGGTTGTAGACAAAGTCAAGCATCTCATCTCTGCAGAAAATCTCAAATCTCAAAGGGCTGTCGCAAATAAGATAAGGGTATCACAGTTACCGGTACGCAACGTAATCTACAAAAATCTCCGACTGGTTAAGCGTCCGAAACCTGGTATGGGTACATCAGGATAAAGCTGCGATGCAGGTCCGAGTCATGTGTCCAAGTCAACGGTCGCCCATTTGCGAACACTGGGACAGGAGACGGGCATACATTCAATTCCGTTTGAAGACATACCCGTGAAATCTCCAGACACATCCCCCATGGATTATTGCGGCTTTGGACTGCTGAAACGCGCCCTTGGAAGTAGACGACCTCGTACATTGGACGATTTATGGAAAGCCTGTGAAGAGGGGCGGGCACAAATAGACCTAAATTCTCTGCGGAGAAGTCTTATTGATTGGAAACTGCGATGCAGAGCTATAGTTCGACACCGCAGGCACCAGATAGAACATCACCGAACATGGGGGCGAAGTTTCTCATAGAATTATGACGCTTGCAAATCGTTTATTTGTAACGTACTCAACCCTCTGTATTCTTTTATGATACGTCGTATCATTGTGGCATTGAATCAATTCCAACTATCTTCGAACTATTTTTATTTATTGGCCAACACGTACTGTCCGAGACTCAAGAGAAAACCTCTAAGTTGCACAATTCCACCACTACACAGCAGAAACATTTGGTGAGTTCATTTTTAAAAAGGTTGGATAGGGATATTGCAATTGTCATATTTTTCTCCGGCAATTGATGTCATATTTTTCTCCAAGGCACGCGCGAAACCAAAAACAATGCAGACACGAGGAGAGACAACATGCGACGCTGGAGAAAAATATGACAATTGCAATATCCCTTTCCAACCTTTAAAGTAATGAACTCACCCAAACGTTTCTGCCGTGTATTGGTGG
This sequence comes from Rhysida immarginata, assembly GCA_023313115.1. NCBI lineage: Eukaryota > Metazoa > Arthropoda > Chilopoda > Scolopendromorpha > Scolopendridae > Rhysida > Rhysida immarginata. Next base: position 1,396,225 of record JAHWFO010115002.1, read on the forward strand.
AATTGTGCAACTCAGCAGTCTTCTCTTGAGTCCAGGGCCGCGTTTTTCGACACAAAAAACCTCTACCTCGAACTGCCATCGTCATCACAAATGGTATCTATGTCATCAAATGTGAGCCGTTGTCTAAAAAACCCGTTTTTCGACATGATCGTGGTCGCGTTGCTGACGTCAAAATGACGTAGGTGGTCGAGGTGCGCGATTGGAAATCTGCCCCGACCTTCGAGCCGCGTTTGAGTGGTTGAAACAAGACAATGTTTTTATGCTCAGATGAAAATAAAATCTTACCGACGGGGATTGTATTTCTTCTAATATAAAATCAGGGCGGATCCCTCCAGTGCCCACCACACTATCCCATCCAATGAGATTCATCACTTCAAGCTCTTGTCGTTTCGCCCCACCCCCTGTACGTCTAGTATCGAAATCGACTTCCCGAGCTCTTTTTTTCACTCTGCTTCTCCAGTCTTTCCAGTAATTTATCCAATGTTTCCCATCCTTCCTCAGTGGCCCAGTAGAGTTGAGAGTCTTTTCAGTAAATAAAAAAATGCAATTTTTTGTATTCAGGTTTGGCACAACAAAAAAAGTTGAAGTAACAATAAAAAACACAAAAGTAGATGGACTACGAATTCTCTTGTCTGATGAAGAAATCCCCAGATTTCGAAAGTAGTCAGATGGATCATAAATAAACCAATCAATAAATCATATGCCATGTTTGCCGTGATTTGCGAGGGAATACGATGATTTCCTGTTTTCTTTGCGCATGAGCAGTGACATTATTAATCGCATTACTGTCGCTGTTCTTGACGTAAGTAATCGATCTTAGGAAGTCGAAGATGTCGTTGTTATTGACTCCCGTTTTTCGACTTAACGGGGTCTGAGTGGTGGAAAGGTCGAGTTCACCGCGAAGTTGAACGCGACCTCATACGTCATCGCGATCGTTGTAGACGCGCTTGTCGAAAAACGCGGCCCAGGACAGTATTTAATTACGTTATATTCGCTCATAGCTCGTCGTTACGAGTTGTTTGATGTATTACTCTCTATATCTTAGCATTGGAATTTTTAGGGGATGCCAGAATGGTACCATTAGAACATGTGCCACTATACCGATTTCAATCATCCTCAAACTGGTGCGTGCGATGAACCATATTAATCGATTGGCGAAAAAGTATTTTGAAAATCTTTCATAGCCTTCGAGAAGATCGAGTTACAGATGCACAGACTGACGGACGGATACGTTACCCCGCAGTAATAGCATAAAGCACTTTTCGTTACTTAATAAATACTTGGGATAACGCTGAGGCATAATGTAGTCATGTGAAGATGAAATAAAATCTAAAGGAATATATTCACGGAATTTTCCTTTTTGTTTTTCATCTTAACATGGTTACCATTGGGCATTATCTCCAGTATTTATTTACTCCCTCTGTCCGAAAATATGGCATAAGCTTACAAAAATAATGTTGGAATATTTCGGACAGACGGAGTATTATTTGAGTTTTCATCAGCTTTCTGATGTTAAAGAAAGAAGATATTCGCGATATGCGAGCTGGGTGCCTGCCCTTCATTGGGCTTCCAGTTTGACTATTTTGGCTAGAGGAAACCGTTTTAGTCGTGTTTCTGAAACAGATGACTTAACGACCCACAGGAAAAACAGAGTTACGCCCAATACAGTATCCAATCTCAAGAATAACCAGGCATTGTCATAAATTTTCTAAATCTATATACAGTACAGTGGTTGGATAAAACAATATGAATATCTAAGTAATTACAGTGCTCTAGGGAAACCTATCGTATTTTGAACCATATCACCTAGCAGGCGAGTAAACACTTCAATCTATTACTAACAGTGATAGCCTGGGGATGCGAAATATATTGCGGTGTTGAAACTCCGTTATGGCTGACCTCTAAGATTTTGAAAAAGGCATGATTGTTGGGGCCGGTCATGGCGGAGCCTTAGTAACGAAAAGGCCACCCTCATTGGAGTCGGAAGAAGTACTGTGTCGACTGATATGACAGCCTACAAAAACAGGGAAAGATATCATTTGCCAAGCACAACAGTGGCCGAAATTCGAAGCCCACTGATGGAGACGGACGGGTTTTGAAGTGGATTGTGGCCAGAAAGCACAAGACAACAGCATCCCAGGTAATATCTAAGATGAACGCATTTCTACAGGAAGCTGCATCAACAAAACATATACAGCAGAGCGGCTATTCCAAAACCATTGGTGAGACCATTGAAACGACGAAAATGGTGTCTTGAGCATAGATACTGAACATTTCAACAATGGGAGATGTCATCTGGTCAACCGAATAGTCGTTCACATTATTCCAGACAAAGGGGCTTGTTTACGATTGGAGAACAGCCTATGATGCTGACTATCCCTTTCCTAGTGTTAAGCATGGAGGAGGATCAGTAATGCTGTGGGGGGAGGGGGGGGGAAGTGATGTTTTACCGTGGTCTCGGCCCACTTGTTGTTCTGCATGGGAGGGTTACAGCACTGATTATGTCAGTATCCAATGCTGCAAACTCTGTTCAAAAATGATAATGCTCCCATTCACACTGCTCAAGTTGTCCGAGACTAGTTTAGTAACCACGATGATGAACTACAACACCTCGAATGGCCCGTCAGTCCCCTGATCTTAATATCACTGAACCTTTGTGGAGGATTTTGGCGCAATAGATTTCCATTTCCAAAGACACTTTCTGAATTAGCAACCTTTTTGCAGGGAATGGCTACTCTCTGTGATTGTTGTGCAAGACTTGTCCATCCAACATCGGATACAAGCTGAATTAATCAAAAGCTGGGTTATCGCCCTATTAATAAATATTTTTCTCATTTCATAGGCATTCATATTATTTTGCTCCACCACTGTATTTCCTTTACATATTGGCCTTATACGCATGTTCTTGTTATATTGTAAACATTGTGTCTGTTTATTTCCGTCGATCAAGATTAATCTTTAAGTAAAATAGCTTAAGCCTTTGTGTATTTATTCCTGTATTTATTATTAATTCCTGGGCACAATCCTATGCAGCAATGGGAGGAGTTGCATTGGAAAGAATCATTCCCTTTGGCTAAACTGAAGGGATAAGAGACGTCATCTGTAAGATAATGACTCGAACAAAATTATGCCATAGTAGCAAAGGGGTTTTTAAGTTCTAGAATTTTTAAGTTTTTTTCTTTTTCTTCGTCTACGAAATATGAAACTTATATTTCTTTTTTCATTTGTCTTTGTGGATTAGAATTCCTCGTTTTTTGATTTTCGTGCCAATTTCTCCTGTTTATATTCAATATATTCCTGTTTCGCTATGACTTCTCGGTCTATGCTGAATTTATTTTTAAGCTTATTTTTACAGGTAAGGATGCTCAGAAATTAGGATATTATTAACGGTAATACAGTTTTTTAACATAAAATATATTTAGATAATACAGCATCGATAATAAAATATTATTAAATTACTAAAATACACGTGTACTCTTTAACAACTTATTATGATGAAAAATGGAACTGTCATCTATCTGTTAGCTGCAACTGTTGTAAATAAGTTCAATGAATTAAAGGATTGGAATCTAGAATATTAGTAACATTATGAATATTAGTGTTTTAAGAATCACACGATCGTTTGAAGTATCCTAACAAACCTTGTAATTCTTTTTAAAAACATGAGAGTCTTCCGTGGATGCGCTAGATTCTGTAATTTTGTTTTCAATAATAGAATGCTTTCTGAACTCTTTCCTTTCTTACCAGATTAGTTTTCTACCCACTATTAAAAGCTTATGTTTAAGACTTTATTTTAATATTCATAAGTTGTAATACAGATTAATTATGAAATGCAATATATTTACGTAAAATAAATAAACTATACTAAAAATTGAAGAAATGGTTTTATTTTATTAGTAATAGTAACTGTAATAAACTTACTGAAAATTTTTTATCACCTAACCGGGAATACGAAATCTGATAATATTTACAACCCTATCCTACTCAAAACCGTTACCAATTTTCTCATCCAATGCTGCAAGTTAACCTTTTGCTAAACTTATCATGAATAAGACTATTAACTCTAGAATTAATAAAGTTCAAAAATTCGCGAACGCAAGTGAAGCGGTTGGAATTTGAAATTCAATATCTGTTCAGCAAGTTTCCATCATAGAAATTAAGGCGTGTAAATTTGAAAGTCACCCAAACAGTTGGATTTACAGTTTCGTGCACACTTTTGGCAAACGTTCATTATTTTCACCGAAAGTCACCCAAATGGGTGGATTTACAGTTTCGTGCGCACTTTTGGCAAACGTTCATGATTTTCACACAATTTTGTTAAATAATTCTTTTAGTTGTTCTTTATGAGTTCTTAAGGAAATTTAGTGAGGTCAAAATATTCATCTAAGCCTTATGGGGTTCCCACCTCAGCCGATAATGTCTAAATTGTTGTCTGGCTTACCTAATTCATGCTCGTCAACCCTCTTAACAATTCATGCTCATTATTTAATAATGGGTCTTCATACACCATTAATATGAAGGACGTAGTAAAAAGGTCTTAAATTTTTTTTTTTTAGCAGACGAAATTCAGTCGGGCTACTGATTGCTGACATCGAAATTGGCATCCAAAATCTGGATGTATCTACGAGTAAGTAGATTTCCAAAAAGATTCGAAAAAAACACTGCAAAAAATAGACTGATACAATTTACCCCAGTGAACGTATTAGTTTTTCAATCCACAAGAACTGAGGGCATAATAAAGTAGAGTAGCGCAGAGTAGAAAATGGTTTTTACCTTAATGCTGACTATATCAGTAGATTAGTATATCAGATCAATAGTGTCCTTACATCAACATTTCAAAAAATCTTAAATATTATAAAAAGGTGGAAATGTGGCTCATATTAAATATGGCAGATCAGAATTTTCGAGCATTGCCAAGTTCAGATGATGGTATTACTTTAAACAGTTTTAAATTCTTTAGGACTGTCAAGTAAACTATCAATTGAAAGGCCAATTGATAAAAGAAATCGTTAACTTGTTAAATGTTAACAAAAGGTCAATCTCAGAGTCTTTTCTATTGATTTTTTAATTAGTATTTTTTAAGTGTCTTAATTATTTTTTATATGTTTATTATTAATTTTATTTTTAATTTTTATTTATATTTTTCCTTTTTTAATTTTTTGATTTAATTTTTTTATTTTTATATTTTTTTATTTATAAATCTTATGATTGGATTATTTTTATTTTTACTACTATTGGCCCGATTGATAACTTTATTCAATTTTTTCATTGGAAATAATCTTTCCCGGATTACTCAAAGAAAAAAGTAGTTGTAAACATTTTATATACTATATCAATTTTATTACTTGATAAATGTTCTGTAATAATAGAAAGACTAATCTTACAGGATAAGTAATTACCCGATCTCGAATATATTCATACCTTCATCATACTCATCATCATAGCCTGGAGGAGGTGGAGGTGCTTAATAAAAAAATAAATGAAGCCCATAAATATGCAAAATATACAACTAATTGTTAAAAAATTCGTTAATATTTAAATTGTATATCGATTATTTGCTATGATCTTCTTTAACACAGCTATTAAAGATCAAGGAAAAACCTCGCCACTAGCAAATATTGGAAACAAGCATAGATTGTGTCTCCAGTGCTCCTAAGTAAAACCAACTTATCACCTGTAAGTATTAGGCCTGGTAGGAATAACAATTTTTATAATAAGTCATAATCATTTTATCTAATCCTTTATGTTGACAGCAACTTTATTTTTTTATATGGGAAAATACTGCCTCCCTCAACATTGTAACTGATCAATTTATGATAAGCGGAAACAAAAACAACAGGCATATCGAACCAAAATGAACAATAAAATCCCCGTTTCTTTAGCTAAGTATAAGCAAGCCTCCAAGATATTAAAAAAATTGGCCCGAACACTTAAACGATCCTTTCTAAGAGCCAATGAAGCCTCGCTGGTTATGGATCATTATGGGTAAAGGTTTCCGAAGTCGTCACCACGTCTCTCATCTGTTATGGCTAAATAATCCGACTGACATCCTTATTTCTACCCAGCCTTGTCCCTTCCAACAATTTCAGCTACATCAATAAGGGAGAAACTGTCGTCTCCTAATCTTCCATCTATAGACAACATGTTAAAGCTGCTGACCAGAGTTAGATGCTCTCCTCCTCGCCTAAAAGACGATGTGTTCCCAGTCCATCTATCTTCGTGCGGCTGGCACTTAATCCGCCTTTTCTGCCTACTCATTATAACGAACGAACGTCTGCCAGCTACTTTGAAAATTGCACAAAGTGTGCCCTTTTTATACAGGGTCATTCTTCTAATTTTAGAAACTTTCGACCATAACTGTCCTATCCCCTTTGATCAAGATCATTGAAGACTGATCTTTTGGGAAGTGACTATCTCGTCCAAACGTTTCTCCCCAAAAATCTGGCATCGTCCACCCAGAGTGTACTGGATTCTCTAAAACTTTATATGGCAGCGACACGGTCTATAGATCAAGGTCGAAGTTTTGCAATTGCTCTGCTGCTTGTGTGGGAATTTGCAGCAACTGCAGCCAGAACTAGTGTTGTTGTATCCTCGTCGCCTTGTGCCCTTGGTCGTCCTCGTTAACATTCCCTGTAGCCTCAAATCTTTGAATAATATGATGCATTGTTATCACCTGTACGCACGTCTCAAAGGCATTAGATATATTTTTCCAACAACAACTGTTGACTGACCTCCACGCCTCCGGGATAATCGATTCTTATTTACGTCTCATGTCTAATTCTTTAAGTACAAGAACGAACTATATCGACAATCAACCCTGTATGTCATTGCTCGAATAGAGGAATAATCCAGGGTTCCGGCCTAAGTCCACTCCTTTATGCTGTCCTGTATGAACTTTTGTTTAATTTAGAAATAGTCAGCTACGTCGACGATAATTTTTTGTTCGGCGAGGTCGACCCAGCAACTCATCAAAATACTTTACGGAAACTGGACATGGACCTGTCTTAGATGGTATACTCGGAGAGGATTGTCCTTAAATAGTTCAAAAACAAGGATCTTCTTTATCTCAGATCCTGATAGCTTGAACACTAGCGATATATATGGAATTACTTTTGACAGAAAAAATTCCAGTTCAATGGAATGGTAAATAGTATTATTATATCTCTTCAACAATGAGTGGTTACTCAAACGAAATCGTCCCTTTATCTCAAACAAGGATTTACAAATTACATACCATCGACAGGCATATCAGGAAGTTATTAGTGTGTCCCGTTTTGTGTCTCTATATCTGTCGCAAACTTTAATCGCATAAAAGTGGCTTATAATTGAGAGATAGGTGCAGTTTATAGGTTACATAAGTTGGACTCAGTTACTAATTGTGGCACACAACGTAAACTTCCTACTCTGGTATCCATACGTAAGATTGGCTTGATTTTGGAAACGGCAAGTGCTTTGAGACTAATTTTGTTCAAAACTGGCTAATAAAAGGGATCTTGTCCGCTACGCCCGCGTCTGGAAAGTGAGCGTATCATTTAAAGATATAATTGGTTTTCGAAGCATTTTCCATATAATGCAGTAAAACAGAACGAACTTCCTATTAAACTCTCCCAAATCACCGTTTGCTGTTCTTTTTATGTGTTATTTATTTAAAAAACCGTATGACAATAAAAGTAAGGCTTATATTATTGAAGAATTAATTAATCTATCTCAATCATATTTATTACCATGGTCATAGTCTCGATCCCGATCACGGTCCCTCTCACGACGTGGAGCTGTTTAATAGGAAAAAAATAAATGAAATTAATACGTATTTATGAAATTCAAATGTTAAAAATTCATTAATATTCAAATTATGTAAGGTAAACTAAATAATAGATTATGAACTATTGTTTACAACGATTAAGTAAAACGTTTCTACCTCTGACCTAGTAGATATTGAAAATAAAACCATAAATCATGTTTCCAGTACCCGCAACTAAAGAAAACTATCACCTGTAATCCTGTGTAAGGAATGACCATCTTAAGGTTTCTCCCAAAAATATAGAGATAGTACTGTTATTAGAAAAAAGGTACTATCGAGTCATTGCAATCAATTGTCAATTTTTTAATGAATTCAGTATCATATAATTAGGGAATTCCTACATTTCTAAGAAGGTTGATTAAGCACATATAAGGCATGTTCAAATGAAAAAAGATTCAAAGGGTACTGAGACGGATTAAATGAAAGTATTAATATTTACCTTTGTTTATATGAAAGAAGAACATCTTATAGTCACTATTATAGACGCGCAGTCCTAAAAAAAAATCTCCATCTGCCGCAATACAGGACTCCCACTGGGGCATCAATCGGCTAATACCGTTCGCAAAAAAATCTGTTTTCTGCTGCTCTCTGAACCATGCCCGAACAGCGTCCTTAATCTCCTCATCATTGGCAAATCGTCGACCTTTCAGTGCTTTCTTTAAAGGACCAAATACAAGAAAATCACATGGTGAGAGGCCCGGGCTATAAGGAGGGTATGACAGAATTTGCCACCGCATTTTGGTTATTGCTTCCTGCACCAATCTCGCAACATGTGGTCTAGCATTGTCCTGGAGGAGGATCACACCATCACTGAGCTTACCAGGACGCTTGTTTTTCATAGCTTGACGCAAATTCTACAGTGCCTAGGTGTATGCGATAGCATTAATACGAGTTTTGGGTTCCGTAAACTCCAAAAGCAGAGGACCGTCGGAATCAAAGAAACACGTAATCATAACGAACTTTGCGACTTGAATATTTTGGGCCATGGTGACGATGGATGCTTCCACTGCATTGTGGATACCTTCCCGGAGAGTTCCCAATAATGGCACCAGGTCTCATCTACCGCGATAATCTTCTTCAAAAACGCTTCCCCCTCACGACTGTAACAATCCAGATGATCCAAACAGAAGCTGAAACGCAGCCCTTTGTGCTTTTCTGTGAGCATTCGGGGTACCCACTGACAGCAGACCTTGCCATATCCCAGGCTTTTCACTACAGCATATGCGGAACCAATACTAACGTTGTGATCCTTCGCAAGTGACCGTATGCTGATCCGCCTGTCCTCACGAACTGACTTATCCATGTCTGTCTTCAATTGATCGGTGATGACTACGTTTGCTTGGCCCGGGTCTGGTTTATCAGTCGTTTCCACACGACCATCATGGAACATTTTGGCCCAACGCACCACGGTTGCTTTCGAGATACATGCTTCTTCATAAACATTCAACATCCGAGCATGAATGTCCTCAGCTGTCAGAAACATTATCACCCCTCGTTGGTCAGTTTTGGACGGAAATTTAATAGAGGGTCAATTGTAACACAAACTAAATACGAGCATAAGCCTAAAGTAATTACCCACAGCAGCACTTATCAGAATAAGCAGACGACTCGTCAACTATTACCCCTTTGCCTCGTGTATACGCACTCGCGTGCTCGCCGCGCTACAGCCCGAATTACTTTCATTAGAACATCTCTTATAAATAAAGTCTGTAACACTCCTATGGAATCAGATAATTTTTAAAAAAAATTTCATCTTATTTTTTACATATTTGTAGGAAATATTTTGTAAAAACAGTGTAATATCCATATAAATTTTTGCGGCGATTCGCGTAGTTGTTTCCCAGAAAAAAAATATTTTCATTTTTAGCACTGTTCTACTTCTATGGACTCACCCAAAATTTGCATAAATTAAATTAACCAATGCAATTATTCCTCCACTGTCATTCGGAATCAGGGGGTGCCTCAAGGCTCAATTCTTTCTCCACTTTTATTTAACTTATTTATTAATGATCTAGCTTTTATTATGTCTCCCCTTTCATAAATCTTTTACGCAGATGATGCTACTATATCTTATGCAGATACTTCTATTTCTACTATTCAAGTTATAATGAACGAGGCCCTCGCTAAGTTATATCAGTGGAATCTCGCTAACCAATTAACTTTAAATCTTGATAAGACAACTTATATGATCTTTCTACAGCGTAATAAGCAGGGCTTCTCCGATGACTTCTTGCTCTATTATAATTCTCACTTACTTTCTCCTTCTACTTCTTTCAAATATCTGGGAATTTACCTATCCGCTAACCTTACCTGGGATTTTCATATTAACGCGTTAGCAACTTCACTTAATCAATGCCTAGGTCTCTTCACCCGCTTACATCATCTTCCTCCAACTATTCAACTTCTATTATATTTTTCTTTAATACACTCTCGACTTTGTTATGGAATAATTTTCTGGGGTGCCTCCTCTAACTTAAATTTATTACGTCTTTTCAGAATTCAAAAAAGATTCCTTAGATCATTTCTTAAATTACGTAAACCGGCTTCTGTTTCTCAATTATTTAATCGCTATGGAATTACCACAGTCTATCAGTTATATATCAGCAATTTAGCTTCCTTTACTTATAAGGCAATTTCTCGCCAAATATCTCTCTCTTCCCCGCTTCCTATTCAATATCGCAGTGAACTTCACCCATATTCTACACGTTCCGCTCATTTGATAAATATCCCTTTGATAAGAACGAACTACCAATCTCGCAGTGTTTCATTCGCTGCCATTAGGCTCTGGTCCTCCTTACCTATCGATTTGCGCCTTTCCCCGAACATCGCCATCTTCATCGCCTTTGTTTTCTCTTAATTTGCTTTCATGGTAATTTCACTGAATTTTGTTTGTACACTTTTTGGACCTAGTTCATTATTATTAATTTTAATTTTTTAATCACAATTGGTAATTTTATTCTCTATCCAGGGACCTAACTTGTCGGCTATCTGGCCATACTGGCCCTGGATAGACAATTGTTTTTGTAACAAATAAATAAAATAAAATAAAAATAAATGAAAACTTTCGGATTTGATGCTCACTGCTTACTGAATGCGTCAGAAGTATATGTGTTCTGTATTTTACTAGGCTTTTACTGTTTTAAAATGCCAGATGGTAAAACATTGTCAGAAGAAGCAATACGGAAAATTTATTTTTATCACGGGCAAAGAAAGTCTCAGAGGGTCATTGCTAAGTTAATTGGACGATCACAAAAAGCCATACATAATGTGCTAGAAAAAGGAAATGATTATAACAAAATTAAAAGAAAATCTCGAAAACCAGTGTTGAGTGAACGTGATTCTCGGCGCATCTTTCATCTTGCCGTCAATGAAGAACTGTCAGTAAGACAGATTCAAGCAAGCTTAGGAAAGAAGGTGTCTCATCAAACAGTGTGGAGAAGTTTGAAGAACCATCCTAATGCACGGACTATGAAACTAGCCAAACGACCGAAACTTATTGAAGCTCACAAAACAGCAAGATTAAAGTGGGCTCGAAATGTGATGACTTGGGACCATCAGTGGAACCATGTCTTGTTTTCAGATGAAAAAAAATTAACCTTGATGGTCCCGATGGAAATGCCTATTATTGGCATGATCTGCGGAAGGAAAAGAAGGTGAAATTGAGCAGAAACTTTGGCGGTGGATCCGTTATGGTCTGGGCTGCATTTGGGGCCGGAGGAAAGACGGATATTGCATTCATCGATGGACGGCTCAATTCGCAGAAGTACCAGGAGCTGCTGTACAGCAACCTGATCCCATTTGGTCCATTAATATGTGGCAGCTCATGGATTTTTCAGCAAGACAATGCGTCGTGTCACGTTTCTAAAGCAACTAAGAAGTGGTTTCAAGATCAGAAAATTGATGTCATGGATTGGCCAGCGATGAGTCCTGATATGAATCCAATAGAGAATCTTTGGGCTCAACTAGCACGTCGGGTGTACAAACAAAATCGTCAATTTAACTCTGTTGGAGAACTCAAATTGGTATCCTAGATGCGTGGGATGAAATTACAATTCCAAAAATAGAATCTTTAATAAAATCAATGCCACAGCGTTTGTTTGATTTAGTTTCAAAACAAGGAGGTTACATAATGTAACAATCATTTTTATTTTGCTATTGTTGGTGAAATTTAAGGGTGATTCCATAGAACTGGAACAGTGCTAAAGTGAAATTATTTTTTTTCTAAAAAACAACAAAGTGTATTGGTGTGAAATTTAATATTTAAGTAATCTTGTTTTATGTATTGTTGTAAATAATGTTTCATAAAAATGCATGAAATATTAAACCAAATTTGTGAAAAAATTGTCTGATTCCATAGAAGTGTTACAGACTTTAGTTAATTAGAACAAATGGCCAGTTCCATTGTCCTATAAATATTGAGACTTCCCTATAACTGAAATGAATCATCCTGAAGCAAATAGTATTTTCATATAGTCAATTAAATGAGAGTAATTCCTGTTCTGTGATAAGCGATATTTCACAGTGTTAGTAGCTATATACAATGCCCCGTACAACAGAAATCGCGACAGTGAAATTTGTTATGTTTGGCGTTATGATACCGAAATAAAAACTGTAAAGAATTCATATTGCAAAAGGACGATCAAAAGCTTCTGTCTATAGAATAATTTCTAAATGATAAACAAGTAACACCAGGAAACGGCAATCTGGAAGATATAAGAGTACCACGGATCGGGATGATTGGAGAATACTGACTTTTGCAAAGAAGGACCACTGCGGTCTCCCACAAATGTATCTTCTCAAAAAATCAACCACTCATGGTCGCCTAAAAATACTTCTAATGTCGTTTATGGAAAAATGGCCAAAATGCCACATTTAACATCAATATGGAAGGCCGGATTTGAGCCAAGTGGATCCAATCGGGCCACGCGCTTTTTGACAGGAAATCGTCAACTTCAAATTCTATTAAATTTCACAATTTTGAGATAAAATTTGCTAATTCAATTAAAGTATCTACATGCATTCTATATACAAAGTAAACAAAATGCACGCCAAAAAAGAGGGGCCCGTGAAAAAAGCTCCAATCCGGCCCTGCGCTGACGACCCGGCGCTGCAGGATATTTTACGAGATTAGAATGGGCTAGAAAACACATGACTTTGGGCGACGAAAAAAAAATACTATCTAGACGTCGGTTTACTATCTTCAGCGATGAAAAATGAAATATAGACAGTCCAGATGGGAATCGCCAGTACTGGCATGAGCTTCAACAAGATTTTGTTCAGCAGACAGGTTGATGGTGATTAGGGGAGGCTTTGGGTTCAGTGGCACTACAAGCATAGCATTCCCAAAGGAAAACAAACTTCTGTATTCTACCAGAACACGCTGGAGGATAATCCTTTGCCATTTTTGGACATTCTTTCTGGTGGAAATGTAGTGCTTCGTTATGACAATGCACCAATTCACACATCCTAATCGACAAAAAACAGCTAGATGACCATCACGTTCACGTAAAGCAATGGCCAGCAAGAAATCTCCATCTGAATTCAGAGAAAACCTATGACTTGTGAGGTGTATCGAGATGATTAGCAGTATACGTCTGTCAGAGAACAACAAGTTGAAAATAGAAGAGTGCTGTTCATATCTTGACTCGAAAATTTTGCAAAACTTGATTAAATCTATGAAAAAGCGTGTGTTCACACTGATCAGAAACAATGGTCGATTTAATTAAATGTTCTGCTTTTTTTTTGTTTGCAAAAATCTCTGTACTTATAGGACAACGGAACAGCCCATTTATTATTTGTTTTTTATTTAAATTTTTTCAACTTTCGATTTTGGCTATCTAAGGACCTCGTGATTTTTCCTATCAAGTTCTTTGTGTTATTTGAAATTTGAAAGTGGTAATCCGCATCTACTCGATTCAAACTTGGATGAAATTGTCATGGATGAAAAGGGACGAACACAAACATCCTTTACCTCGGCAGGATTCGAACCTGCGATTCGCTGGTTTCGAGAGCGACAAGACCTGCACCTTAACGCTCTCGGCCACAGAGCCAGCATGCTTATACTTCTAGGAATTTTCTCACTGTACTATATAAAAATTATTAAAAAAAATTGACAATTGATTGCAGTGTCTCTGTATTTTTAAATAACAGTGTTGTCTGTATATTTTTGAGAGCGATCTTATTTTAGGAGGTTGGCAGCAATTAAATTTTAAGCGAGGACTCATTATTTCTCTTAACTTTGATAATTGACTTTAGATTCCGATTAGGAATGCTTTGGTATCGCACGATGTAATAATTTATGGTAATGAGAACGTTTATCTAGAAACCAATGAATTAAAGAAACCGCTTTTCCACAAAAAATTATTTTTCACAATTAGAATACACGCACATTTCTACAAACTTGACTTCTTACAGCCTCAGAAAGATGCAGTAATAAACCCAAAGAAGAAAAGGAAAATTTAAAAGGTTCAGTCACCTAATTACAAAATCAAACATATACCAAAAAGGGGGGACCTCTAATCCACAAGGATATTGAAATACCGGTTTACGTATTTCGGTTACTAAGTAACCATCTTAAACGGTCAGAGACCAAAGTTACAAAAAAAAAGGATTAGATTTCCCCCTTCAATGGTTATTCCATAGTTTTTGCTTAAATTTGTTAATAACGTACAATTTCTGTACAACAAGTAAAAGGTTAAATTAAAAAACCAAACTAAACGAAAAAATTAGAAAGATTAACAATAAATAAATAAATAAATAAATAAATAAATAAATAAATAAATAAAATAAAGCATGTAGCATGCAATGAGCTCAACAATAATAAAATTCATGTAATATACAAGCCCCTTTATACGTTCTCGCTGAATATGTGTAATACGTATTATTTTGTCTCAAAATTTAAGAAATTCATTCTAGGAATTTTAAATTATTGCAATGTTTATTGTAAAATTTGTATTAGTCATGCGAATGTTTATTCAAAGTTGTTCCGCGAGTTCTGATTTGTTCTTAACGTGTATTTCGATATGTTCTTTTCAAAAAATATTCACAATCCGCATTCTTCACAATCCTATTCACAGCACAGAAGAAGAGGAAGATAGTGATGAAGAAGACAGAGGTATGTTGGCGATTTTATTCGAGATTCAGTCATTCATTCTGTACGGATAATGTCGCACCTGAAGTTTTAAAGTTGCATCGTAATTTAAGGAATGTAATTTTTAACAATTGCTGAAAATACAATCATGTAAACAGACTTCGATAACCGAGTTCTTTACAAAAATAAAGAAATAGATAAAATCACGAGTGTGTTTCAAGCTTATTTAGTAACATTACTTTTGGGGTTTTCAGTGATAATACGCGTTTTGCTCAGTCCCCTGAAACACGTATTAATGGGATTCGACTGTAAATAATAAGGACTTTATATTGAGTTTTGCGACCAGCGGGATAATTAACAAGTCATCTTCTATTTGTAGCCCGAGAAAATGGACCAATCAGAGAAGTTAGCCTTAGGAGCCGATATGTGATATTTGAAGATAGAGTTCTCACACTCTAAGGTGAAATGGAAGAGTTCGCTTTATCCCGCTCAATAGGTAGGATGTCATTGAGTTAGTATCCTTTATACCCTCATGTGCGATCTGTGAGCTGCGGTTTTTCACTCAAGCCTGCTCGCAACCGCTCGTGGCAGCCTATTGTTGAAGTGCAAGGATTTAAGAAAATTAAAGCATTTAAAAAAAAAATTCCCTACCAACCCCTATCTATTGAGTGCGATGAAGTGAACTCTTCCATTTCACCTTACAGTGTGAGGACTGTAAAAGAGCAATTCCCACCTCACAAAAACTCCTAGTAAATTTAATTGCAATAGACAATTTCCTAATGCACACTTAATTCTCGGCGATAATAATCAGAGTAATAAGTAGGCATAATGAATTTTTAATCGCGATTCTGAATCAGATGACAAACTAACGAACCCAGAAGAGCATCAGTGTCACCTGCAATCCAGTGACCAGTCTGAAGGGTAAGCACTGCCATGTAGTGCCACAATGTTATACAATCTAATATCTCGGTGAAGCTATTGCAGACTTTAAAAATCTGTTAAGGCCAAAAATCAGGAAATCGTGGATGGGCTAATTGTTGCTAATTTTCCGATGACATGATGATGCATATTAAAACATAAAAACATTATTTCATAAATGGTAACTGATAGGAACCAATTTCCAATTACAACCTTTTTCTCCATTAATTATGAACACGATAAAAAATACTTATCATAGACAGCCTCAACAATTATTCATTAGTCGTCTTCAAGCTGATAACATAGCAACAGCTCACATGCGCTTTAACAATATTATCATTCCTTAATTGTGTATCAATCTTCAAACAAGATACCCACATTACGGGTTTTGTATCCAAGTTCCTGCAAGCAACTCAATCGACTGCTCTGTATTCATCTGCCGTGAGCTCCCTTCCCTGCGGGTATCTGATTGTCCCCGGTAGCAGGGTCTCGTCTCTTCACTTTGCAATACCCAATTCTTTTAGACATTCAAGGGATGAATATACGAGGATGGATCAAATACAAACTGGACTTTTTAAAAAAAAAATTATTTGCTGTTAAGTAATATCAAGTACACCTATATATCTTTTTCTTTTTTTTACATAATCTGCTTTGGAAAAATTTTCTCAGAATAGTAGTAGGTGTTTGATGTCTTCATCATAAAACGAAGAAGTTTGTGTCAGCGTACGAAGGTCTCCGCTCCCTGATCATTATCACATCGTTCGCCTCTTAGGGGTTGTTTGAGTGGCCCAAAGAGACGAAAACCGCAAAACAGTAGATCAAGTCTATAGGAGAGGGTAATCAATTATTGTCCATCTCACTTTCTCATGTCTTTTGCGACGATAAACTACCCTAACCTCACTCAATACGTCGTAGTAATACGCGTGTCACGGAAATCGGATCCTGATGTGATTTCCCGCGACACTGGCTGCTATTACCGCTCGCGCACATTCACCCGTTCGAAGGCGGGGGAGGAGCGGGGCAGACAGTGTCGTCACAACCATCAGCACGCCCGAACCAATGATGCCGCAGGGAGGCTTCGAGACGGAGCAGCGAAGTTTTCTTGGCGGGAGGTTCGGATGGAGAAAGGGAGAGTGACCCGGACGACCGAACCGGATGGTCGTAGAGTATCCAGCCAGAAGTCTACGGGAAGAGAGATATTCGTCGTCGAAAGGCAAGTACGACAACGCTCGGAACTTCAGCCGGGCGGAGGCAGCGAGACACCGAGCAGACAGTTCTCCACACCGAGACGAGGAGGGTTCGACGGTGAAGCCCCGCAGGCGGCGACTTTGAGGAGTGGTATTTCCGTCGATACCGGTGTACCAGCCAGCACGAGACGACAGGAATATATCCCGAGACTTGCGGTCGGAAGAACGCTCCACACGACGGCAACGCTCTACGTAAGTACTCTTACTTTAACGAGCTTCGACTCCCGTTTCTTATCGGCCGCTTTGAACGACTTCCATGGCAGGGAGCTCGACGAGCGGTCGACGGTAAGAGGGCGTTTCCCGTCAGGTTTAAATGCCTACCTGTCAGCGCAATACGGATTCGCCTATGTTACACCAAATAAATAAAGTGCCTTTACGGAACTCTACGCAGGCATTTTGAAGTGAAAAAAAAAATAAATAGAAAGATGCCCAAGTGTTTGTGACTGAGTGGGGATGGGTATGTTAACCTGTTACTTTACCTCCCTAATGTTACATAATTTCTTTCTATTTTAAATTTTCAGTGCTTGACCGTCCTAGGCTTTATTTTATGTGAACGATATTTGGTGACGTGTATCTCCGTTAAGTCTTTCCAGTATTAAGACTCAGTGTAACCTCAATTTTAATATCTGTGTTTCATTTAATCAAAGACTCTGTGCTTTGTACCTATAGACTCAGTGTTATTGCTAAATAGACCCACTCCTGTTATTAAAATTTTGTGCAGAAGTTTCTGTGTATTTGCTCATCCAATTTATATTTCGTGAACTGGTGCTTAGTGACTTATAAGACTACTCGAACTTGACTTGCTTTATTAGGCTGGATTTATTCTGGCTTCAACTAATTATTGTGTATCATATATTGTGTCTTATATCAACCGAAATTGTGCTTTTAGTAAGCTATCCGAATTTGTCTTAGAGTTAAAGGTCTTAAGAGGCCACATATTTTGCTAATTGGGAATTTGATTAGGTGATATGAGATTCACCCGTAATCCTCTAATTATTATTCATATGCTAGATTATGTATATTAGAGTGCTTTAGTGTGTAATTACGATATTTTCTTAAGTGGTTAAGAATTGTAGCCATATGCTAATTTATGCTAATTAGTGTGCTTGAAAAAAGTTTACGTTAATTTTCTTAGGAGAATAAGAATTGTTTTTGTTAATTAATTCTTGTTTAAGCGTGAAGCAGAGAAAGCTTTACTTTCGACTTATTTGTAGTCTTACCTAGTCTAAGGTGTTACTTTGTCGAATGACCGGCGCGGCCGGCTGAATTTGTGTGGTAGCTTTTGCCTGTCGCAATTTATTTAGTAATTGTCTTGTGATCTAAGCAATCTTAGGTAAAGATTAGTTGTATCTCGTATAAACCCTTTAAATTTAGTTACTATATTTGGTGGCTATTTAATTGCCGGTGTTTGGTTGCTCAATTAAGCTTTACTTTTTATGTTACTTACGTTTTGTGGAGTTGATTAATAACTCCCTGACCTTAATTTTAGGTCCAGGTTTATTTTTGCCTTATTACTTTACAAATTAAAACTTATTTATTATCCTTACCCTGTTCACGTGTAACTTTTATTTTTCCACTGCGTTTATCACTATTACTCTGCATTTACACGTTACAACGCGCAATGATGGTCACTTTAAAGAAGCTCATGAATGGCAAAATGTTCTGCTTCGTAATGCTCGTCCGTGAACGACAATCATGTTCTCATTTTCTAACCGTTAACGGTCTTTCTTGGTTGGTTGTTGGAGTTTTAGGGCGCCTCAACTACTGTGGTCATTTGCACATGATTTATACTTATTAAAATATTGAACAAACCACATGATCAAGAATAAAACTTGCTATTAAAACAACTTACAAACGCAAGCAACCTCAACAAAAAACAAACAAACCAATAATCTTACATTCACTATCCACATGCCTCAAAACAATGAATCCCAGTACCAACATCAATATCCACAAACCAGGTAGATATAAAAACACTAAACAATAGGCATCTAAAGAGTAACAAGTTCACACTAAAACTTAAAATATCTAAGTTTAAAATAGGGAATATAGATCAACACACTAAATTAATTAGTACGATCCTACAGGGTGTTCCATTCGAAAGGGGCAAAAGAGAACAAGCTACAATATCGTAATCAATTTATTAAATTTCACAAACAATATGCCATTTTGTACATTAAAATTGGAAGTTTTTTACCCTATATAAACCACATTTCGACATGTCCACCATTGCGCGAGGTACAAATTTGGAACGGAATGACAGTTCTTGCCACGTATTCCTCAACATCTCTGGTATTATGCATTTAAACGCAGCCGAAATTTTACGCTTTAGTTCCTGCACATCGGTCGGGCGTTCCGCGTAAACCGTATTCTTAACAAATCCCCAGATGAAAAACTCATGAGGGGTTAGATCGGGTGAGTTTGGAGGTCAAGGAATGGGGCCATCACGACCGCACCAATTCTCACTGAAAGTGTTGTTCAGATATTCACGTACCACCAGAGCCCAGTGAGGAGGTGCGCCATCTTTTGCTAAACGTACTCCGCAATATCACCATCCATCAGCTGAGGAACAACAAAGCACTACAACATGTCAAGATACATGTCTGCCATCACCGTAGAGTCTGTCATGTTTGATACCGCATCAAATGTTGATCTTCTCACTCGCTCTTTCCAACTCGTACGAATAGTGGGGATTTTCGGAACCCCAAATGATAGCGTTGTGCGTGTTCACTCGACCACTAACGTGGAATGTGGCCTCATCCGTAAACAACCGCCTCTGAAGAAAGCTTTCGTCCACATCATTTTGGGCTACCATCATGTTGCAAAAGTTAGCTCGCGCCTCATAATCGCCGCTCACGCAAAGCATGGACACGTTGCAAACGGTACGAATACAATTTTAGATCCGATGGCACGTACTAAGAGGAGTTTGAAACAGCAGTGACAGTCTTCACAGAGATTTTTGTGGACTAGCAATCACAACGTTAGAAACCGTCTGTTCCAATCTATATCTATCTATATATATAAAGAAGGATGTTTGTGGGTCTGTGGATCTGTCTGTGGGTGGGTCTGTACGTTTTTTATACAAATCTACAGTTTTATTCCGATCTTGATGAAATTTCGCATACATGACCTTCAAAGCATGAGGAAGGTCACTGTCTACTTCAGATTTCGAAAAAATAATAATTATTGATAAAAAATCGATATTCATGGTTATAGCAGGGCATATTAATGAGAAATATCGCATGACCAACAATGCAAGACAAAGTTTTTGCAACAATGGTATCAACACGCAATTCACAAACACTCTGCACGGACCAACAATATATATCTCATGACCAACAATGCAAATAAAAGTTTGTGCAACAATAGGTATCAACAATGGTTTCAACACGCAATTCACCAATAACAATGAGC
>JAHWFO010115002.1:1424102-1496457 GCA_023313115.1 Rhysida immarginata
GGGGGTTAATTTCTTTTTAATAGATGTATAAATGTATTTCTGCTTCAATGCTAAAGCTCCTCCTTGGAATGTTTACAAGATTTTATTTAATTTACTTAAAACACATGTATCCATGTTCAATTATGTCTAAATGAACGAAGAAAATTATCATTAAATATATACTGTTTGTTAAAGATAAACGTACAGACCAAGGACGCATTCTTATAAGTAGCTTTTATGCTAAAACTCCTAATAATTTGTATCAATATGTATCAATTTGGGAAAATGTGTAAGAGATAATTAAATACAATTTCAATATTTAATTTTGTAAATCAAGTTAAGGTACGGGAATTTATTAACAGACCAATGGTTTCTTTGAATCTAACAGTTAACGAGAAAATGACTTAGAAATGTTGGATCACAACAATTAATGCTCTAGGTGTAAGTGGAATGACAAAATGGATAATTCCTTCAGTGTTCGATTCCCCAATTGTGCTATCAATATCCGTAAAATTTCTACCGGTTTGACGCCTTCACGAGTGAGAAATTTGATTATAATATGTTGTGCAGTCCGAAGGGCGAACTTCTTGATTATACACCGTGTGTGTGTACCGCCGAACAATAGCCTGATGTGGGAAATTTTCCACCGGCGGTTCATTCAACTCCTGACATCCCCACCCACTTCTTTTAGACTCAGGCGCCGGTTAAATTCAAAATTACGCGTGCAGAAGAGAAAATCTCGTTTAGATTTGATCCACTCTCGTAACTCGTCTAGGATTTCTACAATTAAGGCAAGAGTTCAAAGTGTTCATCATAACCGTCGAGATATTTTTGAATACGGCGAACAGTTGCTCCAATTCACCTCAAGGAATAAAGCCTTTCTCTTCGGAAATTTATTTTGTAAAAATCTATGAAATTACTAACTAAATACTATTTAAAAGTAACTTCTAATATTTATAACGTGGTCTAATTCATTTTGAAAATGTAGTTCGTTAATGCTGTTATTTTGATTATTTCGCAACTGAATGCTAAATTGTACAGGTTATAATTTGATGACCGCAGCGCCATCTCTTAGAAATATTTAATCATATATATAAAATCAGCGACGGTGGACTATGTCACAACAAAGAAAAAATCTAACAATGGGTTATTTCCCGATTATACAATCGGGTGAGTTCGCTTCTAGTACATGTATTAAACAAAATCAGTGTGTGTGTTTTTGTTGGGTTTTTTTTTCTTTCTCTTTTTAGTAAAACTTATATGCATTTTTCAAATACATGTACTTGGAGGTTTCTAATATAAGCAAGCAAGCAGAGATCTTAGAATAGTTTGTTTTTTTCAAGCAGATTGATACCAAAAAATTAAGTATTACCTTTGTTTGTGGATAATAGAAGAATTAAAAGAAAAGAACCAACCACTTTCCAACAAAAAAGTTTATTCTGCATAAATGTACATTTCCAAAGCTAGGCGTTCTTCTTTCAGCATGACTGGATTGCAATAACGTTACATAGCTATTTATATACTTTATGGACCAATAAGATACAAGTTAGAGTCGGGAATGAAATTGTAATCCAATGGGATAAATTTCCACTTAGAGCTACATGAAAGGTCCAAGTTCCGGCCAATGGGAGAAATTGTCTTATTTAGTGAATGTACGTAAATATGGCTGACCAATCAGACAGGTCCAAAGGTCCCTTGTCTGCGTTAAGGATGACATCAAAATGTTTTTAATTGATCTCAAAGTTTCCAAGAAGTTAAGTTGTCTCCAATCGTTTGCTTTATGTAGAATTCGATATCCGTCTGGTTTAGCGCCGTGCCCAGTCTTTTTGATTCTAGTCGTTGCGCAAATCTAGAACATTCTAGTCGGTGATTCTTTATGTGCTGGAAATGTGCCTTAACCCTGGTAGAGACATTCTTCTAGATTGGTCTACGTATATAGATTGCTGCATTCTTCTTCCTCGTATATAGATTGCTGCACAAGTATCACATCTCAACTCGTATACTCCGGAGCTGTTTTCGTGTGGTATCACGTCTTTTTGTGAACCAAGGAGCTTTCTAAGCGTGTGTGTGTGCTCTTAAAGCAGATCTTATGTCCAATCTCGTAGCAATTTTATCGAGACCTCTGATCAGGGATTTATTGTAAGGCAGCACCAAGAACTTCTGCTTTTCCTTATCCGGTTCCAGGTTCGTTGCTTCCGCCACCGCCTCTCTTTTGTGTTTCCTGATTTTTTTGATCTATAAATAGATACTTGCATCCAACCACACAGTCTCTTGTTTTCCTATCATCCATAGGAGGTCTTTGGATAATACCTTATATGGGCCTAAAGTAAGCAATCTTCAACACTACTAATATCAGCTCCTTCCGCCCTAGTAACCCTCATGTTTCCAGGTTATAATGTCTTCCCGAGGTACATAAACCGGGAAACCAGTATAGAACTATTATTGAAAACTTTAATTTCCCGACCAATCTCGTTGCCAAATTCCTAAGCTTAAAATTCCATTCTTTAACACTCCCTAGACACGATTTCTCTATCAAAAACAGTAAAATGTTGGTAGACGAACTCAACAATATTAATATCACCATGGATTGCGTAATAGTATCCTTTGACATCTGTGCTCTGTTCCCCAGTATACCAATTAAGGATAACACGTGGTGGTTAGTGCTCACATGTGACCATATGTTACGATGTTGACTGCGTAACTCGGATACTACTCGTTGGAATTCGATCAAATTTTAACGGTATACACAGTTTTATGTGCCCTATTATTCCCCCAAACTTCATTAACAACAAACCCTGTTATCCTAGGTGTTATAGAACCTGAGTTATTAACTTGCTGATCTTAGTGGCGGGATTTTTATTTCTGTTCATATCTCAGTTATCGTTCAAATTCGGACCAATGTTCATATGAACTTTTTTGCGTAGAATCATTCATGTTACCTCCCCTAAAATTTTGTAAAAATATTTTTGAAACCCCCGTATATGTGAATGATCTAAATATTATTGTGGACGTTATTACTTGGACGAATCAGGAACAAGCCACAAATTAATATTATATATGTATAAAACCATTTATTTTCATTCGTATTCTCATTAGAGCTACAATGTTTGAACTTAATGAATAATTATCTGTTGAGTTTTGCTGTTAATTTTGTAAATCATTATCTTCTTCAATTTTATTAAAATCTAAAAAGAACCAATGGGCTTGTGATAACTAAAATACGAGATAAATACTTTTGATTCAAATCTCTCTAAATTAAAAAAAAAAAATCTCCGTCAATTGTAGTTCCATATTTTGTTGTAAATTCATTTGGGTCATTCGACATAAATAATCCGATGTGGTTTTTAAAATAACACTTTTTTGGTGTCGTTATTTGCATCATGCTGTTTTGTAGAATGATGTCCAGCTTTAAAACATTATCATGTTAAAATTAATGGCTTTGATTTTTTTTTTCAGGAATCTACATTGAAATCTCCCTGAATCATACGTAAATGAATTGTTCCGATTGAGCAGAGCAGACCCGGATGAAACGATCAAATTTTCATGGATGAATTCGATGATTTTTTACACTTTGATTAGGTGAGACGTAAATAGAAATATTATAATAATTAGACCATGCACATCGCTACTATAATAAATGCTTTGAAAAGGGAAAAACAGCAATCCCATTTCGTCGGCCATTATTTTTCCGGAAATGACGTAGTTCGTCGGTCAATTAAATAATTTCTCGACAGACCAGAATTCACTAAACATTAAATACTTTAGTTCTGTATTCTTTAAGCCAGCTTTTATTAAAGTTGAGGTAAAGGGTGGCTCTCTAAAAGTAAATAAAAAAAGAGTGATTTTTTTATAAAATGCCAAAAAGTTTTCAATGTATTCAGACTGAAGATGATCTAAGTTCGAAACGCGTCTCGGAATTAAACCTATTTTTCTGCAAAATAGACCCTATCTCATCTCTTTTAGTTTTGTGCAATTTGGAACCAAGACTTTTTCAAGTAGTAGAAAAAGCCTTATATGGAACTAACTCGCCCATATAAGATTGATTTTCGCCACAGCAAATAAAAGAAGCACTTTTTCATGTTACACCATCGAAACATCAGCCACGGATTCTTAGAATTAACCTGCATAAAAACTATGTAAATAAGGAAACTGAATTGTAAATTCCTAAATAATTAAACTAACGTGAAAAGAGAATTTAAACGAATAAAATTGAAGAACCAAAATGTTAAATGGAACCATTTATTTATATATTCGAACAAAAGTTCTTTTCTTTCTAGGCATTCTGTACAGGGTGTAAATGGATGACGTTTCACAAATTTAAGGATATGTAGAGGATGATGTGGTGAATATTTTTTATTAATAAACCCATAGTCCCAAACGAAAAGCGACAGAGCCACAGCTTGTTTGATGTCCTGGTTTGTCAAGCATTGAACTAGGCACGTTTACTACGATGTCCAGTGTCATTGCATCTTGTAGGTCTTATGCAGACTATTTTCAAATGGTACCGTCCGGATGCACAGCACATTCTCCAATCACATAATCTTGCATATCAGGTTGGTACGAAATTCCCGTTGTTAGTTTGGAACATTCCGTAAGGGTGAAGGTTTTTTTGCGCTCTACGTTTTGTGCTGTATGAGTTCAGGAATGGACTTTACTGTCAGGCAGGAAACAGCGAGAACTTTCGTACCCAATTCCAATGCAGTGACAACACAGTAATTCAGACAGTCATTCCACTGCTTGACGCAAAACAGAGCATCAAACATGCTGTGGCTCCGTCGCTTTTCGTTTGGGACTATGGGTTTATTAATAAAAAATGTTCACCACATCATCCTCTATACATCCTTAAATTTGTGAAACGTCCTCCATTTACACCCTGTATAATGTTAAACAAAGTGAGCATCAATTATTATTGAAGCATCTATTATTATTTTCATTTTCCATTGCTGAAGCTTTTATACGTACTCACCTACTGATCAGCTGCTAGCAATTACCTATTGACAATAATATGTCTAATAGAACTTATTAATAATGTTGGCCTAACGGCAATTTGCTACGGAAAACATTTAACTTATGGATAACAATAGGCCTAACAACTCGTTAGGATTTATAAGATATGGCACATCTTAGCACTGAAAAACCCAATGTTACCGTAATGACACCACTAGAATACCTCACAATGGACCATTAATGTTACCATTAGAACACACTAATTTCAAACATCATTAATCTATCTATATATATAAAGAAGGATGTTTGTGGGTCTGTGCGTCTGTGGCTCTGTGGGTCTGTCTTCCGATCTTGATAAAATTTCGCATACATGACCTTCAAAGCATGAGGAAGGTCACTGTCTACCTCAGATTTCGGAAAAATAATAAATATCGATAAAAAACCGATATTCATGGTTATGGCAAGGCATATTAATGAGAAATATCTCATGACCAACAATGCAAGGCAAAGTTTGTACAACAATAGGTATCAACAATGGTATCAACACGCAATTCACAAACGCTCTGCATGGACCAACAATCAATATCTCATGACTAACAATGAAAGGAAAAGTTTGTGCAAGTGTAATTATCCCGGGCAACGCCGGGTACCTCTTCTAGTTACTCATAAAATTCTTTCATGCCACGTCGATAGATATATTACATGCCATATCTCTGCATTGAAAGTTTCCAGTGGTACCATATGGTACCATAGAACACGTATTATTAAACCAATTTCGAGTATCTTTAATTATACGTTATACTCATGCATGACAAATCGTTACGAGTTGTTTAATATATTACATGCCATGAAAGTTTCCAATGGTACCTTATGTACTATTAGAACACGTACTGCTAAACGAATTCCATGTATCATTCATGACGCCTAATTACGAGTTGTTTGATATATTAGCATTCAATATTTTAAGAAGGTTTCAATATGGTACCATTAGTGCATGTGCTATTGTACCTATTCCGGATAAATCGTTTTCAATTATCGTACTAAATAACAAGCTTCTTACTAACAAAGAAATCCTTTTGCTTAGGGGAGCCTAATAATAGTCTATCACGTGCATCCTGCACAATGTATAAACAATGCGCGGATCTGAAATGAAATGCACAGCACGCGTTGTCCCGAAGCCGACGCGATCTACACAAAGCCATGGCACTACGCCACTTCTATTGTTG
This sequence comes from Rhysida immarginata, assembly GCA_023313115.1. Lineage (NCBI taxonomy): Eukaryota > Metazoa > Arthropoda > Chilopoda > Scolopendromorpha > Scolopendridae > Rhysida > Rhysida immarginata. The sequence continues at coordinate 1,430,255 of JAHWFO010115002.1, forward strand.
AAAAGTCACGAAAACTAATGGGATATTTTGAAATGTGAATTTTGTATTTTAGATAAATAACTTAATACAGTATAATAAAAGGAATTACTGCCAAACATGGATCATTTACTTTTTTAATAATCATTTTATTTTAAATTTTAAATATACTTATTTTTTTTAAATTTCTTTTAGCATGACGTCAGAAAATCTATCCGTTTGCATATCACAAAAATAGTGCTATAGCTTGTTTATATCGTGTCGGCGGCTTCGGTTTTCCACAACGCGAGGATGATTCGTCTCTTTCAAAAATACACTATGCCCTGTCTCCACATGGCAACGCAATGCATTGTTGGAATTGTCTGGACAAGCCGATTACATTAGCACTTTTCTTTCCCACGAGTTTATCCGAGTTTACCCAAATGAACGTTCACTTCCGAGCGTGACGTATGAGACACATTCACTCCCCAGCAAAAGGTTTGTATGCGGTGCGCCTACAAAAGTTTTCACTTCAAAAAAAAAAAATAATAAATCTGAAACTGGCTGCCTCGGGAAATGGAGCGCTGCAGTCGCTAGGTGGGCAATTTAACTTGGAATTTACAATGGCATCCTTTGGGGAAATCTGGATCTATGTTGAGTATTTCATTATTCCCTGCGGATAAGATAGATTTTTTTGGTAGGTATACGTAATGCAATATGGTTTATTTATTGCTATAATTTAAATAAACGGATATTTGTGTTATATAAACAAGTTTGTGTTTTTATTTTCGATGGTTCAGAAATAATTCGAGGCGTACCCGAAAGCGCCAATATGCCAGAATCAACAAAATAAGTATAGGCCAGGATCGTGTCATATCCACTCATATCTGAACATATATATATAAAGAAACATTATTTAGTAAAAATGCTCATATTTCATCAAATATTTAATATTTTTCTATTCTGATTGCAGGGTGCTGTCTGTATTGTAGTTTGTCAAGTTTCCTGTAAATGGCATTGCATTGGGTTGAAAATCCTGCGTGTTATAAACAAAAAACTTACGAAAACATTTGGATATTTGTGGGTTTATGGGTTTGCTTTTTATACAAATCTACAGTTTTATTCCGATCTTGATGAAATTTTGCATACTTGACCTTCAAAGCATGGAAGGTCACTGTCTACCTCAGATTTCGAAAAAATAATAATTGATAAAAAATCGATATTCATGGTTATGGCAAGGCATATTAATGAGAAATATCTCATGACCAACAATGCAAGGCAAAGATTGTGCAATATAGGTAAGGTTCAATTTGTAACAATACATAGAATTCCTGGTATCCAGGCTTTTCTTAGAAAAGAGAGTTCTTAGTACTTAACAATTTCTTGAAAATCTTTAAAAATGATCAGTAACTGGAGATAATAGAGAGTTAGCAGACTATTGAGAAAGAGTGGAAAGACGACACAGGAAGCACTCCTTTAGCTCTGTGCTGTATTGAGCAAATGGTAAGCAAGTAAATAGAAGAATCGGCAACCGCTAGACTACACAAACTGATGAATGGCCAAGTTATGCTTCAAGACATCGAGAGAAGAGTGGGAATTGCAACAACATCAAGTGTACATCTAAAGTAAGATTACGTGAGTAAGAAATTATTTAGACTAGCAGTGGTATCCTTGGAGAGGTACATACATTGTGAGCCTTTTAAAATTTTTTTTTCCAATTTTCATTAAAAATATTACTGTATTAATTTTAAGCGTTTTAATGTGTTTATTTTTTAAATATTGCAAAATTTAATAAAAAAAACAGTCCGAGCCACACAGGGGTTATCACCTAGCTTATTTGGTAGCATATCAAATCCAAACATTTCATAAACATACATTTTGACTATATTCTGTGGCAATGTGTATATTTTGGAAACTGATATGCTGATAATGCGATGATTGAACGTTCGTTTCCAAGAAAAGGAAAACGTTATACGGGCATTTGTTAAGGAAAAAGATCTTAACAAAGGGAGTTTCGAATAGAGCAAGATGGTATAAGAGATTCTACGTCAAGGACAAGAAAATCTTGAGTCTAAAGTATCTGGTGATGCTCCGCAATGGTGAGGTAAGTCAAGAAGAGTTTAAATAAAGTCCCGATATATCACTTAGAATCCCTGTTTTACGTATTTTTCGTAGAATGGATAGTCCCTTTGCTCTGTGTTGCATTGATTGAGTTATTAGGAGCTTTAGCATAAAAGCTACTTATAAGAATGCGCCCTTGGTCTGTACGTTTATCCGGCCGTCCGTCCGTCCGGCCATCCGCCGTTTGCACGATAACTTGAAAACAGATTAACTTTTTCAAATTCTGTTTTCAGAAATATGACCATCGAAGTCTTATCTCGGCCGTATCAACTTTTCAGAATTTTTCGTTGAACCCTTCAAGTCGAATTCACGTGCTAAAACAGTGAGTGTAAAGAATTCAAAGATACTGGCATGTCATATAACAATTGATTTGTCAAGAAGGAATATACTGTTACTTTCTGTTCATCTTTTAAGCATTATTGAGATAGGCGCGCGCACGTGAAATCGCTTTGTCGACGCACGATTGCTCAAGTGCTCATAATCTATAAGCTTATTATTAAGTAGCGGAAAAATAGAGCTACTTATTGGTTTTATTTTACACACGATTTGAATCACCCTTCATCATTTCTACATTTTTTGAGGTAGAAGTTTGAAATTCGGAATATAGCTTACTATGGGCATGTGCACTTTCACTATTTAGTTTGGTTTTGATTAGCCCACTAAGGACGGAGTTTTGGGGGTGAAAATTAGAGGGGACCAAAGGTGTAGGAGTATTTATACATATAAAGGAGTGAAATTCGGTATCCAGATTCCTCTAGGCAAGATCTACTTTAGGCCCAATTGTTCCCGGGGGGGTCGTATTTGTGGGGGTGGAAGTCGCTTGGTCCTAAGAACTATGGCAACATATGGCATATCATATATATTATACGTTTGGAAATGATGAAAAAGGAAAGAAGACACGAGGTTTATTTACATTATATACATATTACGTTCGAGAAAAACAATTTTTTTGATTAAAAAACTTGGGGAGAGGTAAAAAATGCAGATAAAGGGGTAAAAATAGATGACCGCAGGATCTGCTACTTGCCCCCCCCCACGGGGGGGGGGGGGTTAATTTCTTTTTAAATAATGTATAAATGTGTTTCGGCTTCACTGCTAAAGCTCCTCCTCGGAATGTTTACACGATTTTATTATTTAACCAATTTGGTGTTATAATTTAATTTTTTGAGATTGTTCTGTTCACCTACAAGTGTAATTATCCCAGACAACGCCGGGTACCTCTGCCAGTTAATATTATATACAAAAACCGAACTCCCCGGATTGAATAATCGGGAAATAACCCACTGTTTGATAACCCATTGTTAGGTTTTTTCTTTGTTGTGGCACTGAAAACGCATACATTGTTACATGGCCATAAGAAGTCATAATTTAGGGCTTATTGGGAGCTTTAGCATAAAAGCTACTTATAAGAATGCGTCCTTGGTCTGTACGTTTATCCGGCCGCCGTTTGCACGATAACTTGAAAACAGATTAACTTTTTTAAATTCTGTTTTCAGAACTATGGTCATCAAAGTCTTAGCTCGGCCGTATCAACTTTTCAGAATTTTTCGTGGATCCCTTCAAGTCGAATTCACGTACTAAAACAGTGAGTGTAAAGAATCAAAGACACAAGCATGTCATGTAACAATCGATTTGTCAAGAAGAAATATATTGTTACTTTCTGTTCATCTTTGAAGCATTATTGACATCGGCGCGCGCACGTCAAATCGCACGATTGCTCAAGTGCTTATAATTTATAAGCTTATTTTTAAGTAGCAGAAAAATGGAGCTACTTATAGGTTTTATTTTACACACGATTTCAATCACCCTTCATCATTTCTACATTTTTTAATAAATAGTGTACCAACTCTGTCTGTAATAAAGGAGCTTAAAAAATATTTCCGATTTTCATTTGACTGACCCTCGTATTTAGAATAAGAATGGAGCTAGTTATTAGTTTTATAATGTCAGTCCGTCCCCTTCATAATTTCTACATTTTTTTGAGGTAGAAGGTTGAAATTCGGAATGTAGCTTACTATGGGCATGCCCATCTGCACTATTCAGTTTGGTTTTGATTGGTACACAAGGGTCGGAATTACGGGGGTGGGATTCAGAGAGGACAACATATCTATGTGCTATTTAGATACGTAAAGGCGTGAAATTCAGTATCCAGACTCCTCTAGGCAAGATCTACATTACTATGAATTTTAGGCTCAGTTGTTCCATTGGGGTCGGATTTGCGGGGGTGGTAGTCACTTAGTCTTTAGAACTATGGCAACATATGGCATGTGATATATCATACGTTCGGAAATGATGAGAAAGGAAAGAAAATACGAGTTTTTTTACATTTTCTACATATTACGTTCCAGAAAATTAATTTTTTGTTTAAAAAAATTGCTGAGAGGTAAAAGATGCAGATAAAAGGGTAAAAATAGATGACTGCAGGATCTGCTACTTGCCTTACCCACCTGGGGGGGGGGGGGGGATTAATTTCTTTTTAATAAATGTATAAATGAATTTCTGCTTCACTGCTAAATCTCCTACTTGGAATGTTTACAAGATTTTATTATTGGTAAAAATACGATTAACAATGCCTTTTTATGATGATGTAACAATGTATGAATTTTCAGTGTACATGCTTTCTTTTTAGGAGGTGTTGATAGTTCACCGTCGCTGATTTTATATAAATACAAAAACATGTATATAATAAATACAAAACCTTTTTATCAACGGTAGCTAAAAATTTTCCCTACTTACTTAAAACCAAATAAACGTTGATTTGTACACTGATTGAGCATATTATTATGACCACCTGACATGTTTATGCAAATGCGCGCACGGACGTCGCCACAATGTTGCTAGCGGGCCGGACCAATATAAAAAGGGAAGCTGAGTGTCGTCGACAACAGTAGACGTGTTCCATTCTTCAACTATGGGTAAACGACGCGACTTAATAGCCTTCGAACGCGGGATGATTGTAGCTGCTTGGAGCTATGGAGCAACTATCAGCGAAACAGCAGCATTCGTGGAGTGCTCAAGAGCAGTCGTCGTTAAAGTATTTAAAGACTGGACGGTTAGCCGGAAGACGGAGTCTGAACGTTCGCGTTGTGGCCGCCCGCGGATGGTCGATGATCGGCCAGAATGGAGACTAATGCAAATTGCTAATGCGTGACAATGATTGTAATATGTGTTGTGGAGCATGCCATTTTGCGCTTCCAATTAGTAGCGGAACAAGGCGGAGGGCATATCTAACAACTTCTGCCTTAATCATCAGTAAGATGTTTGTTCCATGAAGCTCTGTTTTTTTTTTTGCATTATCACTGTTGTCGCTGTAAACACGTATTCTTGTCTTTTCGCTAATAAATTTTTCGTAAACCCCTGAACTCTATTGTTTCGTTTTGGCTAACAACATTCTTGTGTTTCACGAATCCATTTTTGGTTTTTCCCCTAACATTACCCTGCCAGCGCCATCTATCGGCAGATTTTGGAACTATTTTTTTTCTTTCGCCAAACAAAATTCCATTGATCACGATTGTTCTGCTAAAATATCAGGTCATTCTGACGAGTAGTTTTAAAATTACCGATTTTTGAAATCTTAACTTTAATTATAATCACCCTGATAATATTGTAGATAAAATCGCCTGCAACTATAGATTTCTCATTTCTCGAGATTTCTTGATTAGTCAGTGAGGGGCATTTACTTTTTATATTAAGACACTGCCCTAAATAAATCGAGATCAGGAAGGAAAAACTAAATTACGACTATATTTTATGGTTGAATAGAATTAATGTGAAGGCCAAAAAATTATTAATAAGTTTCAGTATTGGCCTGCCATTCTCTAAGAGTGAAGGTCTATGTGTTCGTTTCAGAAATTCAATTTTTTTTTTCGCTGAAATCGACTTAAAAACTCATAATTCGAAAAGATATGTTGAAATTCACAGTGCTGCCACTTAACTCCTCTGAGACGACAAATAGCAAAACCAAATAAAAATTATACATAAAGGGTGACCCAAAAAAACGGGAATTTTTGAAATGCGTAGTGGCAGCCTCGAGCAGGTGGCAGCTCTGTGGGACCAGTGACTTTGACCAAGTAAACACTTTGCCATTTTAGTAACCATGGGTCAACGGAACGGGCAACAGCGTCCGTTAGCCATAAAAATATTTTTAACCGTGTGATTTCAATATTCGGTAACGTTCCCTGGCCCCCTAGATCGCCAGATTTGTCCGTTTGTGATTTTTTTCTTGTGGGGCTATTTCAAGAGTGAAGTGTACACGACTCGACCAAGAACTTAAAGAGTTCCCTAAATTGTGCCTTAGCGTATATTTTATGTCAATTGTGTAAGCCTTTTTTAAGATATTAAATTTTTTTGGCTGTAGCGTTCAAACCAGCCAACCAAACTCAATAAAGTCGACATGTACGTACTCCTCTTAATAAGGCGAATTTTTTTATAACATGACTTGTTTGGCTGTGATGAGCCGTTTGGGAGTTATTAACTATCTCCTCCCCCCCAGACCCAACCCCCCCCCCCCCTCGGCAATTTTTTCTTTTTTTTCTTTTAAAGCAATTCACACTTAGAGGGGTCCTAAAACTATGCATTAACGCATTTTTTTTATGGAAATGGGCTAAGCCTCTTTAGAGAAATTAATTTCTTTTAGTAAAAAAGAAGAAATGGCAGAAGCATTCAATTCGCCATCCCAGACACAATGTAAATGACATAAACAGCTTTTCTTCTTACTGAAAAACACAATTTTTTTTTCAATCCGTATCATTATCTCGCGGTAGGCCTGTGCGAATGTATCATTCCGCCATACCAAGAGCACATATCATTCCTTATGTGCACTTGGCCATAGTAATTTATTAGGAGCTTTAGCATAAAAGCTACTTATAAGAATCCGCCCTTGGTCTGTACGTTTATCCGGCCGTCCGCCGTTTACACGGTAACTTGAAAACGGATTAACTTTTTCAAATTCTGTTTTCAGAAATATGACCATCAAAGTCTTAGCTTGGCCGTATCAACTTTTCAGAATTTTTCGTGGACCCCTTCAAGTCGAATTCACGTGCTAAAACAGTGAGTGTAAAGAATTCAAAGATACTGGCATGTCAAGAAGGAATACACTGTTACTTTCTGTTCATGTTTTAAGCATTATGGAGATAGGCGCGCGCACGTAAAATCGCTTTGTCGACGCACGATTGCTAAAGTGCTCATAATCTACAGGGTGATTACAAAAGAACTTCTCACTTTTAAATATTTATTACATCAAAGCTATTCAGAAGATAGACACACCACATACGGATTCTTAAAGAAAAACTCTTGAAGTTTATTGTGACACAGTTAAAGATGTTCAATATGCCCCCCTGTCGTGACACAGCATACATCAATGCGGTAGCCGAATTCGTCCCAAACCCGCATTAACATGTCTCCATCAATCCCACGTATCGCTACCATAATGTGTTCTTTCAGCTAGTCTAGGTCACGGGGAAGGGTTAGGTGAAGACCCTATCCTTTACACACACCCATAAAAAGAAATCACAAGGTGTGAGGTCGGGGCTCCGCGGTGGCCACTTTGCAGGTTCCAGGTTATTGTTTGCTCGACCAATCCACCGCTGTGATTTCTTTTTATGGGGGCGTGTAAAGGACAAGTTCTTCACCCTACCCCTTACCCGTAACATAGACAAGCTGAAAGAACGCATTACGGTAGCGATACGTGGGATTGATGGAGACATGTTAATGGAGGTTTGGGACGAATTCGACTACAGGGGGGCATATTGAACATCTTTAACTGTGTCACAATAAACTTCAAGAGTTTTTCTTTAAGAATCCGTATGTGGTGTGTCTATATTCTGAATAGCTTGATGTAATAAATTTTTAAAAGTTTGAAGTTCTTTTGTAATCATCCTGTATAAGCTTATTATTAAGTAGCGGAAAAATGGAGCTACTTATTGGTTTTATTTTACACACGATTTGAATCACCCTTCATCATTTCTACATTTCTTGAGGTAGAAGGTTGAAATTCGGAATGTAGCTTACTATGGGCATGTACACCTTCCCTATTTAGTTTGGTTTTGATTAGCCCACTAAGGTCGGAGTTTTGGGGGTGAAAATTAGAGGGGACCAAACGGTCTAGGTGTATTTATGCATATAAAGGAGTGAAATTCGATATGCAGATTCCTTCCTATAAGCAAGATCTCCATTATATGGAATTTTTTTTCCCCGTGGTATCCATGCCTTCCCGACTCGGTGGCGGAAATGCATCGAAAAGATGGGGACTACATTGAAAAATAGTGTACCAACTCTGTCTGTAATAAAGGAGCTGTAAAAATATTCCAGTTTTCATTTGATTGACCCTCGTAAGTAGAATAAGAATGACTCTATAGGTTTTATAATGTCAGTCCGTCACTCTCATAATTTCTTCATTTTTTTGAAGTAGAAGGTTGAAATTCGGAATGTAACTTACTATGGACATGCCCATCTGCACTATTTAGTTTGGTTTTGATTGGTATACGGGGATGGGATTCAGAGAGGGCAACATATCTGTGTTATTTAGGTATGTAAAGGCGTAAAATCCAGTATACAGATTCCTCTAGGCAAGATCTACATTACTATGAAGTTTAGGCCCAATTGTTCCAGTGGGATCGGATTTGCGGGGGTGGCAGTCACTTGGTCCTTAGAACTATGGCAACATATGGAAATGATGAAAAAGGAAAAAAAATACGAGGTTTTTAACTTTTTATACATATTACGTTAGAGAATTTTTTTTTTTAATTAAAATACTTGGGGAGAGGTAAAAAGTGCAGATAAAGGGTTAAAAATAATGATCGCAGGATCTGCCATTTGCCTTCCTCTACTCGGGGGGGGGGGGGGGTTAATTTCGTTTTAATAAATGTATAGATGTATTTCTGCTTCACTGCTAAAGCTTCTCCTTGGAAAGTTACTAGATTTTATTAAATATTTAGATTATACTAGCTGTGCCCGCGACTTCGTACGTGTAGATCACTAAAACACATATCAATGCCGTTTTTTTATAAAAATTCTCTGAGCCTTGGACCATGATCAAAACAAAGACATTAAGAAAACAACTAAAAGAATTAACATAGGGGAGAGAACCAAATTACTTTTCCACAAAAATTTTATTCCGCATGTATGTACATTAAAGTCGCTAAGCGGCCTTCTTTCAGCTTGATTCTACGTATGTACTTACATGCGGAATAAAATTTTTGTGAAAAGCAGTTTGGTTGTCTCCCTTATGTTAGTGGTAATCGCATCTACAAACTTAGGTAATATTCTTTTATATTTAATATACAACTAAAAGACGTTTTCATTTACTACAACAAAGCTTCTCTGTAAACAATGTCAGGAGTAACCACCAGGGATGTATGCATAACTATTGCTAGAGTTGCTGACACGGGAAAGAGCCACAGAATTGGCCGTGCGAAAAACATCTCTCACTGAGATCCACGCCCGCAACGTGCAGAATCTGGCCCTGCGCTTTGTTGATGGTCATCGCATAACAGAAGCTGACTGGGAACTGTACATGTTTAAAACTGAAGGGAAATTTACTTGGAATGAGGGGGATTCGGGGTATAAAAACTCTATTACCTGCGCCGCATCCTGTTAGAATGTCAGCTTCTCTCATGTTTTGCTGTAGATTTGTAACTTCCAGTCGAGTGCCGTTACACAGTTTTGGTGGGCCTAAATTTCTAAGTAGAATTTTGGGGAAACCGACTTTTAAATTAATTTTGTGCGTCGGAAGGCCGGGTGCGCTCAGGGAATTCAAAAATTCAATCGGATAGTTCGTAGTGTCTTCTTGTTCCATTACTCTGTTGATAGAGATATATTCTACACTTTCCCCATGAACAAATGTTAATATTTCAGCGTTTATTGCTGCGGACTGATCGTTGCGAGGGGTCAAAATAGCTCTTTCGCATAGCCAAGAATTTTCATGGTTTGTTATTTGCGTTGGGTCACCATACACAGAAGAAATGAGGTTTTGCAGTGATGGCACTGTACAACATAAATTATCAGGCAAAATAACTCTTCCTTGTTCTTGTGGATAGGTACCGTCACCTATACTTAATAATAAATCTGCAAACTCCTGTGCTTTTGGGTTGCCTCCTGTTCGCGCCCGCATATTTATTGTTAAATGCATTGGTATAACGTTGCGCCAACAGGTTTGAGCTCTTTAGGCAGGCTCTTATTTCATCAGCCGTAGTTCCTCGTGGTATTACTGGCAAAATCTTCCTAAAATCTTTACAGAAAAGCACTGTAATTCCACCCATAGGGCGGTCATTTTGTCTGATGTCACACAAGGTTCTATCTACCTCGTCTATTACTGCTTTACGGTTTGTTATAGAGCACTCGTTCCATACTACTAAGCAGCATTCGCGTAGAACCCTTGCTTTGTCGCTGTTCCTAGAAACATTGCACACTGGGATTTCTGTGTGGTCCAAGTCAATTGGGATCTTAAACGTTGTATGTGCGGTTTTGCCTCCGGGCAACAGTGTGGCTGCTATACCCAGCAAGAGCAATTTTGCTTTGATTGCGTATTTAGTGAGAAATGTCTTTCCCGTCCCACCAGGTGCATTTAAAAAGAAGATTTCTCCCGAAGTATCCTCTACGCTGTGACACACGCAATCGAATATTATACGCTGTTCCGCTGTTAGGTTCGAGACACCGTTTTGCAATACTTCAGCCAGTTTCGCTGGGTTATAGTCTATTTCCGCTACATACTCCCTGTTAATATGTTCCCCGTCTAAAGTTGGTGCGGGCATACCATATTGAGAGAGAGGATTACCTCCAATAGATGAAACTGTCTTGGATAGCCAGCAAACATCGATTCAGATTACTTTCACGCAACTTGTCATTCAGTTCGCCATTATTGCTTAGTTGTACGTTCCTGACAAAGTCTTCGACTAATTATTCTTGATATTTTTGCCACAACTGTACAGCATCTGAAAGCCCACAAAATACCAGCAAGATGACAAACAAATGACGCAAAGCGATATGGACTATCGCTGACACATGCTTCGGCCAAAGTCATCCCAATGCTGATCATCATCTAGCAAGTGACGCGCTCGGTAAGCAGTCTGGTAAATAGGATATTCAATATCGTCAACTTTTCGCAGGTCGGTAAAAGAAGTAGGTCCTCGCACTATATGTAAAAGTAAACGTAAATAATAGCATTCGTGTAATATAGGTCCTCGCACTATAAGTAAAAGTAAACGTAAATAATAGTTGTTTGGATGCACCGCGTAGACTCTATCAATGATGTGTTGTTTGGATATGCCGGGCTGGCCATCCACAGCTATTCCACGTCTTCTACGGTTGAAAACACCTCGCTGCTTGTTAAATGTATAATAAAATGGAACTTCGTCATATAAAAGTGTTTTTGCAAAATCATCTGTTTCACAAAGTCGAAAGAATGCCTACAAAGTGGTTTATTTCGGATTTGCTAAGCGGTCTGCTACATTTTCAAAGTTGAAGTACACTCGTTGCCCGCCTTCAAGGTGAACATCTAGATGCATTACTGGCGGATGTCTCTCGTGAATGGGGAAGCTAAAAATGCGCCAAACCGCCTCAGAAGAGCTTATATATCGGCCTGATTGGAACCTCGTAACTTCGTCGTACTCATTATTTCTCAACGCAAACTACCCTTGTTGATGTATTTACATATATATTTGATGGACTCGACGGTATGACACATTCGACGTTAATGTGAGCTTGAAATATTCTTGATAACACTGGTGAATAGGGTACAACCTATCTACTGTCCAAAATAATTTCTTGACCATGTAACCTAAATGTGGCTGTGAAACCGCCTTGTTGAGGTGATCTTCGATGATACAGCGGATACCCGTTTTCCTCCAACATCGTTTGCTCTAATAGCGCTCTAGGGCATCTTTTAGAGCAGCGGCCCTCCTGCATGCAAAGTGAGTTTATATTAAAGCGCCGCATGGCCTATGAATGATATGTGTCTTTACAATCTCGTGCAATATTGCGTCGTAGTTCGGGTCAGGTAATTCAGCACTGATGACCGTATCAATAGCATCGGGGCGAGTTTTTTCTTGGAGCCACAGGAGAATGTGGGCATGTGGCAAGCCACGCTTTTGTCACTCAACGCTGTACATGAAACAAAGAGCTGAACCAAAAACTTTTTTTGTGATCAGAGTGATCATTAGTTTTAGTTTTAAGTGGGAAAACTCTAGCTATAATATCATGCCTGTCCTGCAAGAAATTCTTGGGGAATTTCGTTCCACTTTGGATTCGTTGTGAAAGTTATGAAAAGATCAGGCCGATCGTATTTTCGGACATAGCAGAAAGCATCTCGAGTACGTTCATGCATGTAACGCGGACCACCGGTAAAACTGGATGGCAGGATAACTAATCGCCCCAAGTTTTCCACGTTATTATCTTGGTGCATGGCGTCCCGCAGATGTTCGTAATCTTCGGCGCGTAAACGTTTTTGGTTAATGCGTATGTACACTAAACGCTGCGTCTCTATTTTCGCATACATGTCCACAATAAATTGGCTGAATAATCCTCGAAATCGTTGCACATAGCTAAAACAATTACATCTTATCTGCATCATGTATGTATAAAATTGCAAGGCTGAATTTTTTTTATTAAAATTTGCAACCATTGTAGTAGGATTAACTTGGTAGAGTCCAAAATTGAATCCATCTTCTCCTTGGCAATAAATCAAAAGATATTGCAGGGCATCGTAAGCTCGGTGTGTTTCGAAAATGCAATGCAGGCGATCGTCGCAAGTGCGCAACACGATGTCACGTTTATCGCACTCCTGATCAACTAATACCACTGCAACTTCATCTGTGACGGGTTGTAACGGGGTTTGTTAATGTTAATGTGTACTTACCGTTAACAGAGAGGGGAACACTGATTCGCCGGACATCAATCGAATATCTGTCGGAGCACTTTGATCGCCATGTACGGCAGCTGGACCCTCCACCTATGACTCTCGAAGCTCGGTGGACAGCGCTTCAAGCGGAATGGACTTCCATACCATCGGACACATACCGCGCACTTCTTGCGTCCATGCCACGACGCCTAGCAGCAGTTATAGCGGTGAAGGGTGGCTACTCTTCAGTTCAGTTTCGTCCTTCAACATTTACTTCAACATTTACTTTATCAATTGGGTGACTTTTTTCAATGTTTTATAATATTTATTTTAATTTATTTGTTTTCTTTTAATTAAAGGAGTTTTATTTATCTTAATTAATATACAGGGTGTTTCAAAATTATGTACAATAAATGTAGTGACATATTCTTCAGGTCAAAAGAAGACGAAAATGTTCTATAGCACTTTGTCTGGAAACGATTTGTTTGCGAGTAATCCAATATCATACAGTAGGGAAGCACGGTAGTTAGCGGACGATATTTTAGCATCTCCAGCGTTTCGACCCAACACTAGGTTGAGTGGTTTGTTCCATTTAGTTGTGTACGGTTGTTTCCATTACTGTAGTTTCACTACTGTACATCCACTAGGAATATCAATTTCAGAACGTTTGCGTGCTTTGACATACGCATTACGATTTACGTAAAAAAAAAAAAGTCATGTACACGTATTCCAGTGCAGAATACACTGACATGCACCTAATGTATGGTCTTGCGGACGGAAATGCTGTGGAAGCAAGAAGACTCTACCAAGAACGCTTTCCGAATAGACGTTTGCCAAATAACCGAACATTTGTATCTGTTGACAGACATTTGAGGGAGCGTGGTTCCTTTGGCCGTCAAACAGGACAAGGGCGGCCTGTAGCACATTCTCCGGATGAGGAGGATGTGATAATTGACATCATACATGATGAACCACAGACAAGCACCCGTCGTATTTCTTCCATGGTACACATTCCGCACTCATCTGTTTGGCGCATTCTTCACCGTCAGCTTTTGCATCCATACCACCTGCAACTGGTACAGGCACTGAACCCAACGGACTATCCACACCGACAACGATTTTGCCAATGGATACAACGTCGTCATGCTGCAGACCTAGTTGTCTCAGCCAGATACTTTTCCTTCACCCGGACAGGAATCGTAAATTCTCACAACCAGCACCATTGGGCAGATGCTAACCCGCATGTTACCAGAGCTCGAGCGCATCAAGAGCGTTTCTCCGTGAACATTTGGTGTGGAATTGTCGGAAATAACTTAATTGGCCCTTATGTGTTGCCGCCACGATTGACTGGGCGAACGTATCTTTTGTTTCTTCAGAATGCATTGCCAGAATTACTGGAAGATGTTCCTCTTTTGATAAGATCTAACATGTGGTTCATGCATGATGGCGCTCCAGCACATTTCAGCCATGTTGTGCGAGCACACCTTAATGCTGCATACACGAATCGGTGGATAGGTCGAGGTGGACCGGTAGCCTGGCCTGCAAGATCACCCGACCTTAATCCCTTGGATTTATTGTACATAATTTTGAAACATCCTGTATAATGAAGATAACCTCCAAAAGACAGCTGCCCGAAAACAGGATCATTAAGAAAAAAAAATTACAACAAATATATTATAATAATAATAATAATAATAATAATAATAATACATTTATTGCCCCCATAATGAGGGAATATAATAATATTCGAAAGATAAAAACCTTAAAAAGAATTCTCAACAATAATTTTTAAGACGAAAATTGAAATGTTTTACAATATTTAAAATTTTTTTTAAGATGTTATTTATGATAATATTTTTTATTGAAATAGAAAATTTATTATTAAAATATTTTAATAAAATTAAAAAGTTATATGAATTTACGCACTACTCATTCATATTACAAAATAATATGAATAGTTAAAGTAAAGAAACATGGCTTGCTTTATGCATTTATTTATTTTAATAAACTATTTGTAGCAGCCGGGGAATAAACGATGAGATGACAGTAGTAGCCGGGAGCGACGGCTTTACGTGCCCTCTGCAGCATGGGGGGTACAGAGATGGAAATCCACCAGCAGGGTCCAACCAGTGGCAATCACCCCCAGCTGCTGGGCATCCAGCTTTGGTCCAATGCGCAGGTCTCACCAAACTGTGTCCCTCGATGCAGGTCCCAGGAGCAGTCTCGCCCAGCAACAGGTCCATCAAGCCACTGGTTATCACCCAAAGGTTGTTTAACTTCACTGAATAGTGAGACAACCAGGCCACGACCACTCCCAACACCTATGTTTTAAAGGTTTTATATTTTTAAGAAATTTATATGCATTTTTAAAGTTTAATGAAAGCTTTCTTTATATAACAAATTTTGAAAAAATCATATCAGTTAAAATTGTAAATTAAGAAGAATCTATTTAGCAATTTTTTTCTTGTTTTTACTTAGTGGTTGGAAAGAAGAGTTTTCGTGAGTTTTTTGAGTTTTTTTTTCCGTCGGCACGCGGTATGGATTTTCTCCATTTTTCCAATAAATTTACATCCCTGGGAGCTTTAAAAGGGAAACTTTTTCTTCCTAATAACCCGAGTTGCATCCTGTGACAAAACAACTTTGTTCCATGTTCGAATAAACACAGCAGAAATCAAAAATTAATGTAAGAAATTTAGCTCCGATCAAAGCATGGATCTCTGAGCCTCCTCAGAACAAGCACCAAAGTTGTTAAACTCCTAGCGGCAGTAACAGAAAACAAACACCAAAGTAGGCCAAATTTTCAATATAGAGAAACGCAGGTTTTTTTAACACTTTTTACAGAGCCGAGTCACATTATTATGACCACCAGCTAATATCCCGAATAACCGCCTTTAGCGGTATGGACAGTAGCTAGACGGCGTGGAAGTGAGTCAGTAAGATTATGAATACAGTCATGCAGACTGTAAAGCATCCACTAGCTGCTGAAGGGGACGCGGTGGTTGAAGTCGCATGCACATGACAATCGAGGTGATCCCAAAGGTTCTCGATTGGGTTAAAGTCTGGGGAATTAGGAGCGTAGGGTAGTACTTGCAACTCATGATCGTGTTGCTCAAACCACCCCCGAACAATTGCAGCCGTATGACATGTCGCATTGTCTTGCTGGAACGTGCCATCCCCCTCTGGGAAGACAGTCGCCATGTACTTGATCTGCAATCATGGATAAATAACCGAATCGGTTGAGAGTGCCTTCCACAGGAATCAGACAATGCCATGAGATCACTCCCCACAGCTTAACGCTGCCGCCAACAGCCTGGATTCGTCCAACAATGGTTGCAGGAAGTTTGTTTTCGGAGGTTTCTCGCCTCACCCGCCAACGGCCTCACTTCTGTGGAGCAGAAATCGTGACTCATCGGAGAAGGCAATCTTTTTACAGTCAGAAGTGGTCCAGTTTCTGTACTGTTGGGCAAATTGAAGCCGTTTTTGGCGATGAACCTTCGTCAGCGTGGGTGCGGTGACCATCCGTCTGCTGCGGAGGCCCATACGTAGCAGGGTCCTCTGTACTGTGGTTTTAAGAGACATGTCTGGTAGCACTCTTGTTGGTTTGAGCGGGAAGTTGGTCCACTGTAGCTCTTTGGTTGGCCTTCACACACCTTCGCAGCCGACGTTCACCTCTCTCATCAATGGCAAGTGGTGCTCCACAGTTCCCATACCGTTTATTCTGAACGGTCCCATTTTCTCAGTCATGGTACACTTTAACTACAGCAGCACGAGAACAGTTCACAAACTGCGCGGTTTCCGAAATACTGCCACCCTTGTTCCGAAAGCCGATTATCATCCCCTTTTCAAGATCTGTTAAATCATGTTTCTTACCCATTGCAGCTATGAGTGATACGAGCAACTCGTATGTTTTAACATAGTAGAAACCTACCTTATATAGTCATCTAACCAATTTCCAACACGTGACATAGTTCCTCGGCCGGGCAAACCCGAAGACAAACGAAGGGGGTGGTCATAATAATGTGACTCGACCCTGTATTCTTACACCACGTCTAGCGATATATTTTTTTTGCAAGGATAATAAATCAGCTGCGGAATTTCAACCAACCAGTGGCATGACACGTGACGTGTAAATGAGCGGCGCTTATATTGTTTCACTTTCGCTTTCTTTTGCCGCCATCGGCTATCCCCGATGATATCTTGTTCAATGCTTTAATAACAAATACAGTAAGCATAGTTAACTTGCTTTACATTAGTTACAGTCTTTATTTACCTAACAATGGAGAAGAATGCGGATAATTCTAAGAATCCTCCATCCAAAAAAGAAAACTGCAACTGTTATGGAATACTAATGAAGTGTGTGGATGTTTCTTCCATTCAAAATTTAAAGGCAAGCACGGCCATTTCATATTATTTACTTTAGAGCACGTTATTAACTATTTCATATTATTAATAATGTAATATAATATATAATGCAATATTATAATTTATTTCTAAAAATGTTAAGTTAAATACAGTAATTAAGTTCATTAATGGTAGTTCATTATTAAGTAATGAATGGTTTTTAAAAAGGATTAATAATATTAAACGGATTATGAAAGTATATGTAAATAACGAAGTGAATTAATCTATATACTAAAACTCTTGCATGTATTTATTTATTTATCTGTAATTCTATCTCCTCCTACTGTAGACGGTTTGAGCTAGCGACTTGAAATTTTCAGGGCAGGCTTATCAATAAAGGACCTGTTCTATCGCCAAAAATCAGCTCCCTACGACCCCCCCCCCGCCTTTCCCCACTTTCTGGGGTTTTCATTTAAAATTATCTGCTTTTGCTTTGTAATTCCCCTCAACAGATGGCGCGGGCGGGCGAAGCCGCGGGTAACAACTAGTCTAATATTGTAATTACTTGTTGACTGTTTTCAGATCAAAAGATCCACATTATATGGCATATTCTGCCCAGCCTTCCAACAATAATTGTCTTGAATCACTCTCACAATCATAGATTGAATTGTGCTGACGCCCTGAAATTTTGAGCAGTTTCAAAGCAAACAGAAGAGAAAATTATCAGTTTATTTCATAATGAGCGTACTCCATCCTCAGCGAGAGATTTTCATCACTCTGATTGTACGAACTGTATGGAAAGGATTACTATATCGTTGCTGCAGATCGGTCGATATGTCCCGGAATGCATTTGTTATTTTGTAATAAACAAAATATAAATAGAAAAACGTGTTTGTTTTTTATTTGTTTAATAATTTATTAGTGAATAGATCTAAAGTAATGATATATTTTCCATGAAATAAGATATACAGATGGAATTAAAAACTCATCATCATGACTTGTAGATCATCGTGAGTTTTAACATCAGAGTGGTCAAATTTACTTTATCCAACTTAAAGTACATTTCCACCTCTACTTTTTATTACATGGAAAATACTCCAGCCACAAATGTGCCCGAAACATGTCATTCCAGCCACGTATGTGCGCGAAATACATAAATTCACCCATTTGGTTGATTTTCGGTGATAATCATGAAAATTCGGCAATGCAGTTTAGATTAATTCTCCTTTCCATTTTTCAACTCGAAGTATTATCGAATAGAATTTAAAATAAAGTTTATATTAAATTGTGGAGCTACACAATAAAGCTAAGGTCACACAGAGCGCGACGGACGCGACGGATGGGACGGACGCTACGCGTCCAAAAAATATGCGCCTTTATTAGGAGCTTTAGCATAAAAGCTACTTATAAGAATGCGCCCTTGGTCTGTACGTTTATCCGTCCGGCCGGCCGCCGTTGCACGATAACTTGAAAACAGATTAACTTTTTTAAATTCTGTTTTCAGAAATATGACTATCAAAGTCTTAGCTCAGCCTTATCAACTTTTCAGAATTTTTTCGTGGACCCCTTCAAGTCGAATTCACGTGCTAAAACAGTGAGTGTAAAGAATACCAATATAATGGCATGTCATATAACAATCGATTTCTCAAGAAGGAATACATTGTTACTTTCTGTTCATCTTTTAAGCATTACGAACATCGGCGCGCGCACGTGAAATCGCTTTGTCGACGCATGATTGCTCAAGTGCTCATAATCTATATTATTCAGTAGCGAAAGAATGGAGCTACTTATTAGTTTTATAATGTCAACTGTGTACCCCTTCATAATTTCTACATATTTTGGGGTAGAAGGTTGAAATTCGGAATTAGATTCCTATGGGCATATCCATCTGCACTATTTAGGTTGGTTTTGATTGGTACGCTGGGGTCGGAATTACGGGGGTGGTATTCAGAGAGAACAACATATCTATGTGCTATTTAGGTACGTAAAGGCGTGAAATTCAGTATCGAGATTCCACTAGGCAAGATCTACATTACTATGAAGTTTAGGCCCAGGTGTTCCATTGGGTCGGATTTGCTGGGGTGGTAGTCACGCGGTCTTTAGAACTATGCCAACATATGGCTTGTGACATATCATACGTTCGGAAATTATGAGAAAGGAAAGAAAATAGGAGCTTTTTTACATTTTCTACATATTACGTTCGAGAAAATTAATTTTTGATTAAAAAACTTGGGGAGAGGCAAAGAGTTTAGATAAAGGGGTAAAAATAGATGACTTCAGGATCTGCCACTTGCCTTACCCTACTTGGGAGGAGGGGGAGAGGGGAAGCTCTCCTTACCCTCCTTATAAATGTATTTCTCCTTCACTGCTAAAGCTCCTCCTTGGAGTGTTTACAAGATTTTATTCTCTATGTAAGTGGCCACACAGAGCTGCGGACGCTACGCAAATATTTTCTGGACGTCCAAAACGTCCGACCGGATGGGCATGCGCAGTAGACCAGCAATGGTGATGTGTTTATCGCCTGTAGCTAAAACTACAACCATATCGAGCCGATGTGACGGATGCTACGTTCGCTCCGATTTGTTTAAACTCCTTTTGTTTCATTGCTTATTTGAAGATTTACGTAAAGAGAGGATAAATTTGAGTTTACAAGAAATAATGTTTATTACAATTATAATGAATTAATATAATTAATATCTATACTGTAATTATTGTAATTAATTATTAATATTAAGATATAACTACGGTATAATTATGCAATATGTTTTTTATTCATAGTTATTTCGGAACGATATGGACAGAGGCTTTATAATACCATATATTAATTGTTTTAATTTTTGTTCCTGTCTTTTTCAAAGTATATTTTCCAATCTCGTTGGTTTGCTGTTTTTATGAAGCCACTATTTTTTATTCTTTTGTTTATACTTCTTTTAATGAATTATGCATTTGTATTTATTTAACTATATAATTTTTTTTTCCAAAAAACATGTACTCATTTGCTCTAGAAACGCCATAATCATATAATATTCACACGATTGAAATCACCGAAGCTGCAGGCTATGAGCATATCACCATTGCTTTTCTACTACGAATGCCCGTGCACGACGGACGTTTTGGACGTCCAGAAAATATTTTCGCAAACAAAACCCTCCTCCACGCGTCCAAACGTCCAAAAGTCCACAACGTAGCACCGCTGCTCTGTGCGGACACTTACAATGTGAATAGAGGCGCAAATTTTTTGGACCGTCCCGTCCATTGCGTCCGTCGTGGTTTGTATGGTCGCATCTTAATTTTTTGCTTTTGGTGATTTTTGCTACGATTATGGCGTTTCTGAGCAAATAAATACAAAAGAATAAAAAATAATGGCTTTACATACATAGCAAACTGTCTAGTTTCATCGTTTATTCCTGTATTTTTCAAAATATACTTCAGGGACAAACTTCAAAGCAAGTTATTCCTTTATCTTAATATTTGGCATTGTAAAATCTCAGTCCATATCGTTCCGAAATACTATGAAAGAAAGAAAACATTTGGCATAATTATAATTGTAATAAACATTGTTTCTTTACGTAAATCTTCAAATAAGCAATGAAATAAACAGACTTGTATACAAATCGGAGCGAAAATAGCATCCGTCGCGTCCGTCGCATAGCGCTCTGTGTGGCCGTACCTTTACAACAGAAAGAATTTCAAATGTTCGTTATTATTGAAAATTAAATTTTTTTATTAATTATATAATTAAAATAAAATTTTCGGTTTATATATATTTGTCTGTTCGCGATCACCAGTTCAAATCCAGCCACGAATGACTTATTTCTTTTCCGTTTTAATTAAGTTTTTATTGTCACCTGAAATCATATGTGATATATTTCTGCTTTTTGAGTCTCTATTTACGGTTTTTGTTCTTCAAAAATTTCCTTCTAAACTTACACTCATGTTTCATTTAGTATTAATAAAATAAAATGAACGAACTCAATAATGATCTGGTTCAACAATATTTCTCTAATTATTTATTTCGAATGGATGACAATACTAAAAAGAAAACAATTTTGATAAAGTCAAATAAATGATGCCTGTTTGCTAAATTAAATAAAGGTGTTATCATTTTCCTAAGAATTATTGTATTCAATTTTGCATTATTCTCAATAGTTATTATTGGAATAATTTCGTACCGGGCAGTTGATGGGGAAATTTAAATAAACAGGGAATTTATTTTTTTTCAACGGGAAATGAACTAGTTGATTATTAAATTCAATTTTACAATGTTTATTAATTTATTTTTAAATTGTTTATTAATCTTTCATTATAAAATTAACATTATCGCAGCTGATAAAATTTAATAAGGTTTTAGTGTGCGAGGCAGAGACGCGATATAGCTTCTCCTTTCCACGTCACGTGTCCACTGATAGGTTGATAGGCCACTGATAGGTTGAAATTCCGTAGCTCATTTATTCTCCTTGCAAAAAAAATATCGCCCACGACTAGAACTTTAGTCAAGCCTAGAGTTCCTGTAAATAAAACTACTTATAGGGACTCTAGTCAAGCCATAGTGGTTGCGCCATCTCTGGGTAAATTAGAGAAATTTTTTTTTCTAAAATGACAGCTAAAATGAGAGGTAAGAGTTAAAGGGCAACTGACACCATATTGAAGTAACAAAAATTTTTTTGTGGTAATTTTACGTTGGCAAATTGTTAAGTAGACTCCATATATTTAAAATGTTTATTTGGTTTTATAAAATTTTTTTATTTTTTTATTAAAATTATAACGTTTCTAAACCGAAGTAGTTTGTACCAGACGACAAAAATTTCTTTGACACTGTTTGTTGCACAAAACACGCTAGTTTAGCTTTTATTTATTAAAAACACAAACCAATCCAAACTAAAAGAACCAGTTATCATTAAACTTCTTACCCGTAATTATTACTATTATTATTAATATAGAACGTTTTTAGTGTCAGTGATATTTTTGTTATCGGTTGCCCTTTAACTCTTATCGGCAACTACCAATTGTAAAGGGCTAGACTATTCATTAAAATGTCTAGATTGTATGTATGACTGTGTTGTAAATTAGTTGGTTTCCTCTAAGGATGAATGCCAAATGGCCTCGAAAACGTTCAGGATGACGAAGTGAAGGATTTTCACTGTTATGTTTATTTATTTTCTTCATCATTTATTATCATTTATATCTCTATTTGCGTTCCGTCAATTAAGTAACATCATCAATGCTTAGATTGATCTACCTTCCCGTTTGTTGGAACTTATATCGTTTGAACTTGCGTGTTTTGATCGCCAACATCTTCTCCATTTGGTTTCCTTGTGTTTTGATAAGAAGCAGCAAGGGATTTCATCGCACTTACCGGGACATGTATTGACGGTAGCCAAGGAGAAATGCAATTAATTGTTGAAATTTATTTTATTTTGTTTTGTTTTGAGGCCATTTTAATTTGATTTTAATGAACCATTAAACATAAATGATAATTTTTACTTTATTGGTTTCTTTTGTTTTTTTCCTTGGTTGAGATATTGGTTGTTAAATTTAATATCGTTAAGTCTGAATAATGTACTCTAAACTCTTCATGATAGTTGTTTCCATACTATATGATTTTTGATCTTCCAAACTGTAGGTTATTCTTGCTTAATTGTTCTCATGTGTATTAGGAATGGTGCAACGCGTAGATACCATTGACTCTTATATGCAACAACACTCACCCATGACACTCATAGTTGGAGGTAATGACAGTTATCAATGATACTCACCAACCTTTAATAAAACAATAAACTAATTCCCCTCCTCCTCCCGGAAGCTCTAAGTTTATCATTTTTATGCTCCTTTTATCCGCACAATTTAACCCCTATTTTTTAAAGCAAAAAGTAAATTTTCTGGAACGTAGTATTTAGAAAATGGAAAAAAGCTATATCTTCTTTCGTTTCTCCTCATTTCCGATCGAAATCCATATGTTGCCACTTGAAAACAAAGACCACTTGACCACTACCCCCATATCTCTCCCGTAACAGTGATCCAATGGGCCAATCAAACTAACACACCCGTAACTCTGATCAATGGGCCAATCAAAACCAAAATAAATAGTGTAGTAGTACAAGAAGCGTTCAAAAATTAATGCATCTCACTTTATTTCCGTGCAAGTATGGACTGACTGATGAAGCGTAGCCCCTGAGGCATTAAAATTATTTTTGTGGTTTCGTGTTGTCATTTGTTTTATGGAGTAGTTTTTGAACGCTTCTTATACATGCCCTACATTTTGAATTTCAACCTTCTACGTCAAAAAATATAGGAAATATGAAGGGGAAAGACGAACATGGCAAAAGCAATATGTAGATCTATTCCTCCGCTACTTAAT
Organism: Rhysida immarginata; assembly: GCA_023313115.1. Lineage (NCBI taxonomy): Eukaryota > Metazoa > Arthropoda > Chilopoda > Scolopendromorpha > Scolopendridae > Rhysida > Rhysida immarginata. The sequence continues at coordinate 1,453,864 of JAHWFO010115002.1, forward strand.
AACACGCCACAACAATGCCAGAGTGAGAGAACAATTCCCGCATTATAAACCAGACATTGCTCCATATCGGCTATTTCAGCTAATAACCCTACAGCTGAAGCAGGAAGCAAGAAATTCCATCCAGCTCATTATCACCCTGCATTGAAGTATCATTAATTAAAACCATCGTTTCGTCCTTTAACATGAAGTGTTTAAATATCACAAACAGCATGTGTATCGTTAACATTATGGCCTGAAAGTTGATCTGTGATGTTCTGAAAAATAATTTCATAGGGAAATCTAGATCTCCTAGATGTTACTTCTTACATTTGAAACATTAATCCTGACTAAGTCTTCCGGATTTTTGGTGGTTGGTTGTTTGTTGAATTATGGGCGCGTCATTATCGCTGGTCTTTCTGATTGATTATGCCCTTACGATCACTGGGGCGTGTACAAGGAACTTGCTGCAAAAGTTACAGTATATCATTAAGACTAGTAGCGTGGAAAACTATCTACAGGCGGACTGCTTCTGCATAACAATGCATCATTATTGCAGAGACTCTTGGGTACGATGTACTGCCCTATTAGGGACGATTCCACCAGCGCGCTGTTCCAGCAAATCAACGTCCATCATTTGTAGCTCATTTAACTCGACATGCTCTACAGCATATTCGTAAAGTTTCCTTGCCAGCATGCTCACAGACCTTTCTCCAATCGAGCATGTGCGGGCCAAGATTGGACGATGTGTTTGATATCCGTGCTATCAACCGTCTACGACTCTCGCCCAGTCACGCCTGCATGTGGAACGAAGATGTAATGACATTCCGCAAGATGATATTTTTCAGTAATGTTACTAATTAATGTTTTGGCGTAAAGAAACTGACACCCTGTATCTTAATAATGATCATAGCGTTGTTTCATTCCCAGGAATCTGAATACAACATCTCAGCAATTTTGTATCATCCCATATGGGTGTTCATTTTTCATTTGTCGCCAGTGTATTAACAGAGACCCAACAATGTATACACACTATAAAATACTGAATATCTGCTTAAAGAATTTATAGCTAAATTGATACACACACACACGTATCAACGGATGGCTGCGAGATATGTTTAATTAATACTATCACAACAAGTGCTCAAAGTGCTCACCGTTAATGTCCGGACAGTTCCGAGTTCGGTGAACAACTGCATGAGCTAGGTTGAAAAAGTTGTCCGCTGTGTTGGCTATTTCAGTTTCTTCCCAAAGCATGCCAATGTAGCCGGTTTTCTACATCTTTTAAGGGTCCCTATAAGTAAAAATCGAGGATATTAATTGAGGGAAGCGTCAGGATACCCAATCAGTGTGTATACATTTTTAGGTTCCTCTGTAGTATGTTTAAAAGTTATTCTTGTATTCATGAAATGGAAAAGGAAAATCCATGAAAACAATACTTATTCTTATCTACACGTTTTTCCACCTATTATTCCATTATCTGAGTCTATATTTTTTCTATCAGCATGAAATTATTTTTACAAATAACATGCCATTGATATATGCTCTACGTCAAAGAAGATAACTTATGATAAGGGAGTGTAACGTTACGACAAATACAACACCTGTCGTTCGAACAACAATAATGAACTACGTATAAAAATAGTATTAGGTATTTTCTTCAAATTCCATCATAAATGTCTCTTGTTTTTTTTAATGCCTCGTTGGAACTTACTTTCTAGAGAGTCCTCGTAAAAACCGGTGCTCAGGTACAACGGATTGGATAACAGACAGGTTAATGAATTCCTCATTTTGAACTAATCTCAATGTTAGCAATAACTTGTTTTATGTTAGCTGGGGCATCTCTTAGAAAATTTGAGAAGAAATGAAGAAATTCTGACCATCCTTTCCCGAATAATTGATATCGTTATGTCGACGATATTTTTGTTGTTTTTCGACACGTCTCAAAGCAAAATTGAAAAGTTTTTGTATAATACCTCAACAGTCAGTTTCCCACAGTAAAGTTTACGCAAGAAAAGTTAGTGGGCGGCACTTTTCCGCCCTTAAATCTCAAAATTAGTAGGTTTGGAAGTATCTTGTCCTTTGATAGAGTCGGAAACATTTTTTAATTACATAATCGACAGAGCTGAGAAGATAGGGAATTGAGAATAGAAATGAACATGATCAAATAGATTGCCAAGAAAATTAGATATAGAAGATAACTAGAAGACCAAATATTTGCCAGTTCTAAAGACCAAGTGATTGTTGTCCCCACAACTCTGAGCCTATGGTGACAATTTGGCCCAAACTTCATAGTGATGTAGATTTTGCCAAGAGGAATCTGCATATCGAATTTTACCTCTTTACCTATCTAAATACCACGTAGATGACTTGGTCCCCTCTAACGCCCATCCCCGTAACTCCGACCCCAGTGGCCCAATCAAAACCAAACTATATAGTGAAGTAGGACATGCCTATGATAAGCTAGGTTCCGAGTTTCAACCTTATACCCCAAAAAACTTGGAAAACATGAAGGGGACCGTCTGACGGACATTGTAAAACCAACAAGTGCTCATTCTCTCGCTACTTACCAAGAGATTACTCCCCTAGAGGAAAGTATAGAAAAGTAGGGGAAGCTCAATGGTTCTCTTCAACTGCCACCCCCATAACTCTGACCAAAATGGACCAACCTAAATAGAGAATTAGAACAGGCCCATGGTAAACCACATTCCGAATTATTAAGTAGCGGAAGAATAGAGCTACTTATTGTTTTCACAATGTCCGTCTGTCTGTCCATCCGTCCCCTTCATAATTTCCGCATTTTTTGAGGCAGATAGTTGAAATTCGGAACGTAGCTTACTATGAGCATGTGCACCTTCACTATTTAGATTGGTTTTGATTGGCCCACTGGGTTCGGAGTTTCGGGGGCGGAAATTAGAGGGGACCAAAAGATCTACGCGTATTTATTCATATAAAGGACTGAAATTCGATATGCAGATTCCTCTAAGCAAGATCAACATTACTATGAAGTCTGGGCCAAATTGTCCCAATGGGGCCGGAATTGTGGCAGTTACTTGGTCTTTAGAACTATGGCAACATATCGTCAGGTGAGAAATGGAGTGTTCTATGTGCAGAATTTATGAACCGATGAAATTGCACTTACAAACTTTGAATACTTTTATCTAGGAAAAACAGGACTTCTATGGCTAAAACACTGTTGTTCTTGAATGTCTGCACCACAAATTATCTAGCAAAAGCGTGACTGTTATTATTTTCTTGTTTTATTGCTAAAAATGATAAACTTCCGGTTGGAGATAGAACATTATAATTCCAAGAACATGTGATTTTTTGTGTTATGTACTATTTCCAAATTCTTCAATATTATATTATATATTATTAGATATTATTTTTATACATAGTTCCATTATTGTTGTTCGAACGACATGTGTTATAATTTTCGTAACGTTACATTCCCTTATCATAGCAAGTTATCTTCTTTGACGTAGAGCATATAGAAATTATTAGTATTAATTTTTCGATGTTTGGGTTAGTTTCATCAATTTGGATAAAATTCGGCATAGAGCACTTGCAATATGATTTCCTGCACGACCAGATATACCCTCATGCCACAAAGCGCAGTAATTTACCATCTACATAACAATGACTAGTAAGATTATAACAATTCAGGTTCCTTTTATTAAAAAATTTGAAACATAGGCTCGTGGCAGTGAAAGTACATTTTCTAAATCGAAACAGGCTACTGCTACTTTTACCATTGCTGTCTTTCCCAAAAGCAGACCTGTCCTGATAACGTTAATTGCGTGACTCGAGTTTTCTAACAGTATGCGCATCATGAGCTTCCGTTTGATCGTTGATTGGGTTAATAGTATTCTTATACTCCTCGCAAGCATCACATTTGTCTTTTTCTGATTTATGAAAATCAACGTTGAATTCATAGTCGAAGATGTTACGGTATAAATGAATTTTAACAAGATCATCTGTTTTTTCTTTGTATAAATCGTACATTTCTGTTAACTTTAACTCATTTTCTAAATATTCTTTACTACTACTCCTCCTAAAAATAATGTGGCTCAACCCTCGGAAAAGAATTACTATGATAAAAGATGAATTAACCTTGGGTCACATGCTCAATAAGGCCGCAATTGTATTGGCGTACGGACATAGAACAGTTCAATAGTGAATAGGCGGCAGGTTCAGAAGACAACAAAACAATTTTGCGTGTATTTTACTAAAACGGCTTTATTTTGGCTATATTATCGTTGGAAATAGAACAAATTACCTAATAAAATAACACAGAACAGTAATTGCGTTTTATGGGGGAAAAAATGAATTCTATGGGATGTCATAGAATTCTCACCCGACTCCAATAGATGTCATATATTGTTCGATCGGAAATGATGAGAAACGAAAGAAGATAGAGCTCTTTTACACTTTCTAAATAACTACGTTCGAGAGAATCAATTTTTTGATTTAAAAAATTGGGGAGGAGGGGTAAAAAGTGAGATAAAAGGGTAAAAATAGATGATCTCAGGGCTTCCGCTTTTTGTCCTTTGTCCTTTCCTATACCTTCCACGGGAGGATTAACTTCTTGTTATTATTATAGCCTTGCATTCCAAAGTAGAATAAGTAAAAATAGATAATACATGTGAGCCAACTATTGTATGTTTCTTGAGATAGCCGAATAACATGATGTCTATGGTTTGAACAATAGTTCTTGCCGCAATTAAGAATCTGACGTCACATATTAAAAGTCATAGCATTCTAATCAACAAATGTATTATAAGGGAAGAATATTTTCACCTTAGAATATTTGGCGTCGACTACTAAGGTCATTTTGCGCCTTTTACACAAGTTATCTCTGTACGCAGCCCGGGACAAACATAAACATCCATGCCCACGGCGGAATTCGAACCCAGAACCAGGTGGACTCGAGAACAAGAAAGCCTACGCCCTAGCCCTCTCGGCCAACTGGCCGTCTATTTCTTTGTAGGACAAATTTTAAGTCTCAGCGTTTCTCGAGTTTTGTCCGCATCAACAATCCAAGATCTTACAAAATACATGGGGTGCTGTTGGTTCGTTAAGGCACGATAAAGTTCCTTGAGTCTTGCATAAGTGCTGATACAGGTGAATATAAAAAGTATCGGGAAAAGTTTCGGAAAAATAGATTTATTTCAGATATTGCTACAAAACCTTAAAATTCTTCAAATTCCCTTGAGCGTCGACACACTTTCGCCAGCGGCTTTTCCATGACTCGAAGGCTCCCTGGTAGGTGGATTCCGGAAAGCTTTAAGGGTACGCGTGCAAGCTTCTTTGACGGCACTGAGGGTCCCATGGTGGTGTCCTTTGAGAGAGCATTTCACTTTTGGGAATAGGAAAAAGTCTGCTGGGGCCATGACAGGACTGTAAGGGCTTGGGGAATCGTCGTGACACCGTTTTGCGTCAGGTAGTTGGTCACCTTGGAGCAGATGTGGTTGGGTTCATTGTCGTGATGCAATTTCCAATTTCTGGCGATGGCTGGCCTCACCCGGTTAACCGACGGTCTGAATTCAGCACTTCACGCACACGTTGCATGTTATCGTCGGTTCTTGACTTCGACGGCCGTCCAGCGCGGGGCTCGTCCTCAACACTCTCTCGGCCATCTTTGAAGAGCTTGTGCCACTTAAAAACCGCAGTTTGTGACACGCTTTCATCCTTGAACACTTGGCGAATCATGCCCAACGTCTCCGTATCCGATTTCCCCAGTCCAACACAAAATTTGATAGCGTACCGCTGTTCAATCGTTCGCTGCATTTTGAGCTTGCACCGAGTCACTCGACAGGGTTCCACTAAAACTTCGATCTAGCCTGAACAAACGCTCGCAGGCGACTGACACTTGGCGCGTTTTGAAGGCCAAGTGTCAGTCGCCTGCGATCGCGTTCCCGATAATTTTTATACAAACCCTGTATATGAGATGGATGGAACAGGATATGGATGGAACATGGATATTGGGCACAGAACATCAAATATTTATGTAACTTTCAAAGCAGCTCTTAGGACATCGTTTTAAGCTATTTAATTTTCTTGATTTGAAGTCTTGGAGTGTGGACCATACAACAATTCCATACTCGATTTAAGCACCACCACACTTTTAAAAAACCATAATTATTTCGGATTTATTTAAGAATTTTCTAAGTTGAGTGAACATGTACAGTTCATTCCAAAAGCGTTTTCACTTGTTTGGCAAGAGTTGAGCTAAGCGAAGTTTATCGGTTATAAAGTCTAGTAGTTTGAACGAACAGCAGAAGTTTAAAATGGACTTGGCCGTCCAGAGTGAAAATAGGGATGAAGTTTATGACTGGTGTGGGCGAATTACAGTGCTTTTAACTGAAAAGGTTAATCGCTGCTTTTGATTTCATTAAGTTCGGCTTTGCAGATGAAATATTTAACGCACTTATTAAAAACAAAATAATAAATATTTAAGAATATAAAGAATGTTCGATAAGGGTTTTATCCTACGTAAAGCCTCAGATGTTTAAATTATTGATGAAAATATGAACGAAAACTCCACAGACTGAATTCGAACCGGGAACCTTCGATGAGCTGAAGTTTCCCAGTTCGAATACAAGCTGTGGAATTTTCTTTCCTATTTTATTTATTTTTCTGTATTTCGAACACTGATATTTTTACTTATTACTTTTTAAATTCTGTAATATTTTGATACCGAAATTGTTCATGCCGCCATATATTATTATGGTTATGTTTTATAAGAAAACAAAACCCATTACGATATACCGTATATTAAACAGCATATTGTATACTGCTTAAATATATGCTTTCTTCATATATAAGATTCTGTATACATTATTTTTTCCCGTCATGGATGACAATATAATTTTTTTTTTGCCAATACGTTATTTTTTAAGCATAAGCCCAGAAGAAACTGTATTTCATTTCGAAAGATTGGTAGCTATTCCTTATGAAATACCTTAATAGATTTATACGTTATATATTGTTATTTTGTTAAATGTGCAGCAAACTTAATTTTCTACTACTGATTATTTCATGAAAAATATATGATTTAATTCGTGTATTCGCCATTATATTGCTGAGCGTGCTTTGCCAACTTATCGCTTACTTCCTCGTGTAGTTTTCACGTTATTATACAGCATTTCTGCTAAAATAATAATAATATACATTGATATATTAACAATAAAGAAAAACTTTCCTAATAAAGCTCAAAATCAGATTTCAATTAAAACAGTTTGACATCACTCATTATGTCCGCCCATTTATCCCTGTTGCTAAGAAACAATAACTGGCATCGTCCAACGTGATTCGAACTCGACTTCTTGCTTGGAGCGATTAATCTCACTGGTTGAATATATTGCAAGGAAGCCGAACATCATTCACCTAAGTAAAAACGCTTTAAGCTTGTTTCACATAGAAAATCCCTGGCGGAGCGGATGCAGATCCGCATATATTGCGTATAGTGGCGCCTCCGTGCGCATTCCGCGTGGAAATGCGGAATCCGTTGAGCATTTCACAATTAAAACTTTCGCGCAACTTTTCCGCTTAAGCTGTCTCCTGATTGGTCCCTTTAAAATAGTATCTTCTTTCGTAAAATGGAGTCTAAAACTAAGCTTTTGAAGTAAAAAAAAGTCTATCAAATGAATTTTCAACAATTTTTTAAATGGAGATGTTATATATTGTCAATTTTTCATTTGGCGGAGTATGATTTAAAAATACAAGAACTGTACATCCCAGTATTTGTGTATAATAAATATATATTTTAATTACAATAATATTTTTAAAAAAATTAAACCCCTTTTGGGTAAAAGTCGAGAGTAGCATTCTCTAATTTTCTCGGAAGACATCGGTCAGCCCCGTCGCATGAATTCATTATTGTAATGTGTCTAATTAATACATAAATAATTTATCATATTATAGGAATTATATTTTACGAAATTTATGCGGGAAAAAAAATCACTAAAGACCCGTGACGATGAACATCAGCTACGGGCGGGCTGTCGATCATTGATGTCGGCCTGGCCGCACATACATCGTCACGAGATTTTCGTGATGTGTTTTCTTGCATAATTTTCCGAAAATATAAATTCTATAATGCGATATATCATTTACTTATTTAATAAATATGTTACACTTATTTAATGATTAAAAACAATAATAAATTCGAGCTAGACGGGGCTGAAACAAGCTTTATGTAAAATAGGCTTAAACGTGAAGGGGCTGATCGATCATCGATGTCACCCGAGAAAATAGAAACCGACTTTTACCTGGTTTTGTTTTATTTTAGCCGAGCATTTCTGTGTTCCTTTATTTGGTATTCCAAATTGAAATTCGTTCAGAAATTAAAGAAATAAGTTTCTCATGAAATACACATTTTCTGGCCATCGCTGTGTAGTAGAGTGTAATTTTTATCTCTCCCGCTTTAGGTTCTCCCTACATGCTTTGCGCTTCACCTGCTTCCTGATTGGCTGAGGCAAAGCGGATTCCGCAAAATTTCCAGACCTCCTTGAAATGAAAAATCCGCTCTGCAACTCTCGCGGAGCAGATCTGCAACGTTTGCGCGTGAATGTGAAACGCCTCAGTTTAGCGGAAAAAGTCCGCTTTTGCCCGCGGATTGCGCTTCCGCGTGTTTTCCGCTCCGCAAAGCTCTATGTGAAACAGCTCTATGGAATGAACTGTATCTGCATTATTTGTCATTAACTGCATAATTGAAATCTGAATAGTTTCGTCAAAAGACATTCTATTGTCGAAGATAAATCCAAGTTTGCGAAGTGCTGTGTTTCAATTTTTCAATTAATAAAATATTTGTCTTATCGGGATTAAATTTTAACTTTCACTTGAATATCATTCACTAAGCATATCTATATAATATTGAATCTGGTTTAAGGCCTCCGCGATTTTATTGGGGGCACCTGTCTTCAAGAGAAAATGATCATCAACGAATGAATAAATTCTGCAATTCAAAGGCAAATGGCAAATTGGTGAAGTTGCTGCAGCGTAAACTGCAGTAGTAGTCGGGGTACCCTGCTGTAATCCTCTAGCAGATGGAAATTCAATAGCAGCTTGAGTTAAGCCCATGTAATTATATCGTTGATCAAAGTAGCTGCGGAGCAAATCCAAAGTACGATAATCCATTCGCAGATTGTTAAGTTGATGTATAAAGATTCTGCCTCCGGATCGTATTAAAGGCTTTTTGTCACGGAATTCGAATACCAACACGAATTCGCTTTCGCTCTCGGGTTGACACTGGCATTCGCTTTCGCTCTCGGGTTTTCTATAGCTCGAAGAGGTGGGCGGAGCAACGTCAGCATTGCCGTCGAACCTGCCAACACGCCTCAGCCAATGGGAGAACAGATCGTGAGGAACGGGCGAATTTTGAAAATTTCAAATGTGAGAGAAAAACGGACAGACGGAGGAGTAGAAAGAGGGAGCGTATTCGGAACCCAAGGGACGGTTATGGCATGAAACCGGGCAACGAACTTTGTGCTATCATAAGCGATTCGGATAGCAGGACTCCGCACGGGGAATGCTTGGAACCCTCGCCGGATTCAGCGATTGGAAGGACGACCGCGAGCGAGCCATGCCGGCAAGCTATTAAGGCGGCGTTTTCATCGCAACGACGCCGAGATATTATCGATGCCAGCTGTGAGTCAAACTCGAGCGCCCACGAGACGCCTGTTTCCCTGGGACGGACGATAGCATTGTACGCAACAAATATTGTGAGCACTTTCTTTACTGTTGATAATAATACCCAGCTACTCCAAGCCTGCTTCGGGGAGCTATACCAGCGAGAACTTCGCTCCAATTCGATCATTAGAGGAATATAGCCAGCGGGATTAACTGCGTACGTGCAGCAAGTGCTGGGGTTTACGTTAATTCAGCCCGCCGTTAAAATCAGTCCTGCGTGGTCGTAATTTTCCCCATTCCTAGTTAGTCAGCACGCAAAGTTATTTGGTTCGTTAAAAATTAATCTGTTGAGATTTGTTGGTGTTTATTTACAGATAACGTGTGCGGGGGAAAGCCTTGAATATAAATGTATATTTAATAATTAGTGCGACACTAAGGACTCTACTTGACCTGTGACTTTGTTTATTCTTTTATGTGCTTTGGTAACTGAAAATAATAAGGACTATTTGTTAGTAGTGGACGTTATACGTTTGTAAGCGTAATTTACTGTGTTCAGAATTTCCGTAAAGTACATTGAACTCTAATTAGTTTTCTATTGGAAGCTAGTGTCAAGTTACAATTCGTGTTGTCATTGTAATGCTTCGTCACGCAAGTGTCATAGATAAATGTTCACGACAATGTCTTTAACTCTTGCTATACAAATGCGAGTATATTTATTTGGCTTGAAAGTTATGTAACGAAATAAGCTCTTGTGTCTTTGAATAAGTGCATTTGATATTTGTTTAATTCATTGATATCGCTTAGGCGAATAAGTTTATTTGGGTGGTTATTTGTGAGTGTATCATTGGATGACATTAGCAAGTTTTTCAGTACCCATTGAGCTATTGATGTAAACTCCATGGTACGCATGAACGAATGTTTTGCCATTTAATCGTAATGTGCATTTATTGTTTCAATTAACTTTGTGTTTATTTATTGGTGTTTGCCAAGTTTTAGTTACATATTTAAATTATTACCAAGAGTATTGAGCACTTACTTTTCTTTTATGGAATTTAGAAAGCTAAGTAGCAAGTGGCTAAATTAAGCTTTATTACAATTACTGAATTATTTATTATGTGTTTATTCAACTTAATTAAGTCTTGCTTTATTTAATAAATTATTCTGTTTCATTTAACCGTTCACTGTCACGTGCTTTATATCATTCCACTGCGTCATTTCAAGAATTCTTTATTTTCCACGTTACACTTTTGCTGTTCAGTAAGTATCATATTACAACTATACGACATTTTAACAATAAAGTATCTAGATATTAACCATCTATGTTTTAAAGAGGTTGGGTGGATTTGGAAATTTTCTGCTCCAGAACGTGAACTACGCCATACATGAAACTAACTGCTTCCCGTCTGAATTTAAAAGAACTTTGATAACATCTGTATATAAAAAGGGTTCCACACATGGATTACAAAATTATAGACCTATTTGTCAATTATTCGCTATCTACAAGATCAGTCAGAAAATTCTATTTGTTAATTTATCTAGATTTCTTTGGTCAGTTACCCAAATGGTCGGACGACCTAAGACTCCAACTTGATGATCTTCACCATTTTAAATGATATTGTAAATGCGCTTGATCAAAGTTGATATAGTTATTTGATCAATACAGATATAGGAACCTTCTGTATCAAAAAAAATTTTTTCCGAACGGACAGACAGACGGACATTGTAAAACCAATAAGTGTTCCATTTTTTCGCTATTTAATAAGCAAAAAAAGAATATTATATTTAAAAACTAATTTTCAGGTAAATTAATACTATCCAGGAGTAAAAATTTAAAAAGATAAAACGAATTTCTATAGTGGCGAACGAGGATGGGTTTAAGTTTAAAAATACGTTTTCAGCAATTTAGGACAATTACTTTTGAATTCTAATACAAGAAATAATCTGCAGAGCTACAGGTGGCAGATTTGTAATTATTTTTTCCTTTTTTGACCTTTTCGGGTGTTAAATAACTACACTGCCAACAATAAAATGCAACACATGAAAGGAATGGGCCAGTTTCAATGAAATTGCACAATTGCACCCCACCAAGTGTTTCCCGGACGGACGGATAAACGTACAGACCAAGGGCGCATTCTTCTAAGTAGCTTTTATGCTAAAGCTCCTAATAATTAAAAGATGAGCAGAAAGTAACCATGTATTCCTTCTTGACAAATCGATTGTTATATGATATGCCATTACGGAGGGTTGATTCAGATAAAATGAGACGACTTTGCAGTTCTGTTACGATGGTGTAATACCATGGCGTCACCATCGGTTGTGTTCGATGTGAGAGCCACGTTGTTGGACTATCGCCCGGCATCGTAATTTCCACTGAAGTAGGCTGAGTTTGAGGGACTCCATGCGAAGTTCGTTCCACACCTGCTGACACACTTTCCATAGCCCATCAATGGTCGGCGACTTCCGAGCCGTCGTTTCAGGAGACCAAAACCACAGAAATCCATCGGTGATGCGTCAGGAGATTTTACAGAAACATGAGAGAAGGGAATAACTCGTATGCCCGTCTCCTGTTTCATCTTCCTGTAGTAAGCCACAGATGACTTGGCAGTGTTCAGTTGTGTTCAGTCACTCAGTTGTGTGACCGCGCGCTTTATGACGTCGCTCCAACCCAAGATTGTCATGAATTATTCTGGAGACTGTTGCCTGTGAAATACCTTTCCTTTGGGCTAGACTTCTCTGTGTGGGGGGATTTTCTTTCAGCACTTCAGACCGGATTTTTCGCACCACCTAAGCTGGGCGTGTTGGCTGGGGCTTGTTTCTGGTCTGCTTCTCTGCTCGTCTCACTGTGGTCGCAATTTGTTCTTTTTGATTATTCGATCCACAGTAGCTTTGGATACCACAATACCATTTCGTTTGCATAATTCCACAATGCACGAAAGACTGAAGTTAGCGTCGAAAAGGCCAAACATATACCCTTCCCAAAAAGCTGTGATTTTGGAAGCCATGTTTCAGCACGAAATGTCCCAAATAACAGCAACAAGTGTATACAAAGCTAATCCCCATGAATAGTGGACGAGTCATGCAAATCACATTCCGTCAAGGTCATACGCGGCGTTTAAATTCGTCTCATTTTATCTGAATCAACCCTCTGTATCTTGGTATACTTTACTACAGTTACTGGTTTAGCACGTGAATTCGACTTGGTGTACTTTTCAGTCAAGAGGTCCACGAAAAATTCTGAAAAGTTGATACGGCCGAGTTAAGACTTTGATGGTCATATTTCTGAAAACAGAATTTGAAAGAGTTAATCCGTTTTCAAGTTATCGTGCAAACGGCGGACGGCCGGAGGGATAAACGTACAGACCAAGGGCGCATTCTTATAAGTAGCTTTTATGCTAATCATAGTATAAGGTTTAAGATGGGTAAGAGGGAGATAGCAATAAGAAAAGACCTAAACATTAAAAGATGTATTAAGGAAATAGTAAATGCTAAGTGGAATGAAAATGGTATAGAAATATGTACAAATTGGAATAATCCTTTGTTAACTCGAATTGTGGAGAAATATTGAAAATTTCGAATAAGGTGTGCTTTCACGCATAAATTCCTACAAAGAATTAATAGAAGACCAACCCCATTACGTACAAAATGTATGGAAATTGGTTCAGAGGAGCATTATGTTAGATAATGTGAAATGGCATTAAAAGTAAGAAATGCTTTACAAAAACTATTTGTATATGTTGGATTAAATCAGACAAATATTTTAGCTTTGTTCTAGAAGGTGTGCCAAAGAATGTTACGCTGTAATGTGAAGGAAGTACTAAATGAAATATTCGAAATTGCAACTGTGTTTATATATTCGTCAATAGTTGCGTTGGAATGTAATCAGGAGTTTAATTGTTTCGGATTATTTTTTAAAAAGGTTGACGTTTATTATAACAGCTAAAAAGTATATGCCATTAAATTGTGGGCGTAGAAGATATTTCTATGCAAGATGAACTTTTATATGGAAATGCATCAAAGAGTGGATCTGGTAAAGACCGCTCTTGTGTGATGTTCTTATACGGCTGGAAATGTATGAATTGGATGTTTTAATGAGAATGGATATTGATATATGAACACTGGAACTTCTTAGTAGAGCGTTGTCCTTTTCGAAAATTTTATGGATAATAGATGTGAAAATGGTGGAAAAGTTTCTTAAAAAAATTAAATTCGGAATTAAGTATTGCAATTGACCCTGTGGCCAAAGTAGATTGTGGAAAACCACTGGATATTGGTAGTGTTGAGTAAGGTTGGTTTGGTTTTGGTATTGTTTGGTAGGGATTGATTACTGCAAGTTTGAATATTATTAATTAGTTTAATTAACCATGTATTGGTATTAGTATTTCGAAGTTGGTCTCAAAATATATTTTGGGTTATTTTAAATGTTGCTAGGTACCTTTTAATTGAATGTGAGTAGTTGAAAGTAATGGTTATATTGTAAATATGCTTGTATGGCGTGCATGGTTTTTTAATACATTGTTTTAATAATTATGTACGTGGATACAATGATCTGAGATAAGTTTAATAGGCCCACGGTTTTCCAAAATTTTTGAACAAGTACCACCCCACAAGGACAGTAAACTGAATTTTAATACCAAATAATCAATCTAACTTTTTTATCTGCTTCACAATACATTGTTATAATATTTCTGATTTGTTTGTTATTAAATAAAAATTCATGAATGGCTTCTTTAAGTCTGTGTAGATGCAAATGAAACAAAATTTCAATTCGTTCGTTGGGATTGCCTCGCAAGAGGTAACAACACTAAGTATCCACAACTACAGCAACGAAGATGTCTCGATTCGACCACATTCATGAAGGATGGTCCACCACCCCTTCTCGGACTTAAGGTACAACATTATGTACAGAGTCATTTCTCTGATAACAGAGTCATTAGTCGAGCATTCCCTACAGTATGGCCACCGAGGTCGCCCGATATCAATCCTTGTGACTTTAGGTTGTGGGGATTACTTAAAGGTGTTGTGTATCAAGGACATGTCCCCGATATCGCAACGTTGAATGACTGAATAACGTTACTTAAGAATTTCTTGAAAATCTTTAAAAAATGATCAGTAACTGGAGATAATGGAGAGTTAGCAGACTATTGAGAAAGAGTGGAAAGACGATAGAGGAAGCATTCCTTTAGCTCTGTGCTGTATTGAGTAAATGGTGAGCATATCAATAGAAGAATCGGCGACCGCTAGACTACACATAGTGATGAATGGCCAAGTTTCCTTCAAGACATCGAGAGCAGAGTGGGATTGCAACAAAATCAAGTGTACATCTCAAGTAAGATAACGTGATTCAGAAATTATTTAGACTAGCGGTGGCATATTTGGAGAGGTCCATCCATTGTGAGCATTTAAAATTTTTTTTAGAATTTTCATTAAGAATTTTTACTGTATTAATTCTAAGAGTTTTCATGTTTTTATTTTTAAGATATTGCAAAGTTTAATAAAAAAAAAAAAAAAAAAAAAAAAGTCCGAGCCACGCCGGGGCTATTTGGTAGCAGAGCAGATCCAAACATTTCAAAAAAATACATTTTGACTATATTCTGTGTGAATGTGAATATTTTGGAAACTGAGATGCTGATAATGCGATGATTGAACCTTCGTTTCCAAGAATTATTAATAATGAGCATAAAATTATGATGCAGTGATAGGACATAAATAAGGCAGCGTCTATTGAGAAAGCAGAGGAGTCACACGTGTCTCCCTTGAGCTCCCTGTCAAACGTCCAGACGACTGGCAAAATTTTATCTGTCTGGAAAGGAAAGAGAAAGAACGAGTATTGGTCAAAGAAACTCTGCAACTAAAACAGAAAAGGCTATACGGGCATTGGAAACATCTGAACAACGAGAATTTCGAATAGAGCAAGAGGGTATACGAGCTTCTACGCCAAGTGCAAGGGAAATTTAAAAGATGGGTCCAAAGTACCCAGTGATGACCCCCGGTGGTGAAAATGTACATTGTTTTAGTCTGAGGCACATCAAGAAGAGTTTAAATAAAGTCCCGGTATATCATCTAGAATTCCTGTTTTTCGGATTTTTCTTTAAAAAAAATTCTAACGTAGTAGATAAAGGTTCCTGTAATCCTAAGGACATACATAATTTTGATATTTAAGAAAATTGGCAAATATGATGCCGGATATTTTTTTAGCAGATAGGAACGATTCCGAAACGTCGGGCCAATCCTAAGCCATGCTAGCACTTCTTACTCGCTTTTAAGAGAGTTTAATTGAAGATGCACAAGGCTAGATTTCAAGCAATTTTTTGGATAATGTTCTAGACTTATCCACCTGGCAAAATTGTTAGAGCTTCCTGTGTATTATGTTCCAGTAATATCTTAATAGAAACAGATGCAGGATATTGTATACAATCCTTAGCATGGGCGTAGCCAAGGGGGAAACTTTTGACTATTTTTGCTGACTTTATTCTTCGAAGATGCGGTTCGTTTTTGGTGCATTTTTGTTAGGTAATTTTCCACATAAGTATTAGACTACCCACCTCCTTATCAGCTAATTCGTTCCTATAGATTCCCATGTGACTAGGGATCCAACAGAAGGATATTTGGGTGTATTGAGATTGTAAACAAAATAAATATTCAATAATTCTTTGAATGAAAGGATGACAAAACTCACTTTATAAACTAAATGATTTAATAACTTTAAAATCGAAGCGAATCATAACAAATTTAAAAGCGAGAATGAGGACAGAGAAACAAACTTCGATGCCTTTGATTATCACAGGTAATTCTGCCGAAAAGTGATAATTAACTTTGGACAGAGATATCGTCTGGAATATGGAAGATAACAATTTTTGTAAGAAAGGCAGATCAGAGTATCACCCATTAGTAAAAATCACTTTTATTTGGATGACTGGCCACGAAATCCTGAAAGATGGCCTGTATATCTTCTCATTATTGGTTATCAGCAAAGATTTATTTTTGGATTTAGTAAAACCGTTGTAATTACAAACTTTGTCCAAATCTGTTAAATACACTGCTTTGCAATTAAATTGCCACACCAACAAGGAGTTATCCGACTTTATCCATATTTAGCGGGGGTTCGTCTACCTCCGACTAGTAAACGATTAGATGCATGCTCACGGGACATGACCATTTGGGTTGATACAGGTGTCCGGGTGCCTGTATAGGCTCATCAGTTGACACCTGTGCGAGACGTTCCATGCAGTAGGGTGGAAGCAACTGCCTCGTGAAAGTGCATTACTGTAATCCGCACAACGGTCTCAATGACTCGACAACGACAACCGTTCACGCAATTAACGGACTTTGAAAGAGGTCGGATTATTGGCCTCTCCGAGGCTGGATGGTCAACCAGACGCTGTCCATGTGTCGCGGGACGCACGGACGGTAGGCCGATGTTGGAGGCAATGGTGAGAGGAAGGCACACATGCCAGAAGACCAGAATCCGGGGCCCGGAGAAGCACGCAGCTCGTACCGATAGGCGGATACTGCGAACAGCGCTAGCGGACAGAACCATCACCCTGCGGCAACTGCACGACAACATCACTATTCCCGGTACGGCACGTTCACGAGACAGTTGCTTCCTCCAGTGTCAATAGCGACAATAGCACGCCGGTTACACGCCGCAGCAATGTCTGCCTGGCGTCCACTGTTGTGTCTTCCTTTGACATCTGAGCACCGCACAATACGACTGCAATGTTGTCGTGAACGAGTGGGCTGGCGAATAGAATGGTGTCCGATGGTCTTCAGCGACGAATCCCGCTTTTGTTTGGACACCGACGTCAGACCCGGACGGGTGTGGCGCAGACCATTGGAACGTGCCAATGAACAATGCATCCGGTATCGCCCTCGTGGACCAACACCCGGGATCATGGTCTGGAGTGCCATCGGCTACGATACCAGAACGCCTTTAGTCACCATCCAAGGCACCCTGATAGCAGCTACGATACGTCATAGATTCTGAGGCCCGTATTACTGCCCTTTCTGCACACCATACCCGGCGCAGTCTTTCAGCAGGATAACGCCAGACCGCACACGGCAAACATGAGCATGGCATGTCTGCATGATGTCAACTGCCTGCCATGGCCCGCAAGGTCCCCAGATCTATCGCCAGTTAAGCACGTGTGGGACATGGTAGGACATCATTTACGATCATCCCGGAATCTCCATGAACTGACACAGCAGGTTCACCATGACTAGGCAGACGTACCCCAAGATGACATTCGCCACCTGTATTATCACCTACACCTGCAGCTGGAACAATGCATCACCGCTAGAAGTGGTGCCACAACCTACTGATGCCGCTTTCCGTTGGGACACCCTGTACAAACGAGTGCACGTCTTGGCTCCATAACGTAATAAAGGTGTGTTCAGATGTATCTCTTGCTGTATACCTACTTTTGGCTCATTCGGATAACTCCTTGTGTGTGGGGCAATTTCATTGCAAAGCAGTATATCCTATGATAATAGTTAAAGATTGTTTAATCTTTGAAAGATTTAAAAATACTGAAACAATGTCTAACAATTTGATATTTAGTTGGAATTGCTCAGTATTTATTTCGTTCGACAGATTATAATTGATTTTGGCACAAGAAATAATGTACATTCGTGTCCAAAAGTTAAGCATAATTGTAAAAAATAACAGTTAAAGATTCAGATCCAGAAAAACAACAAACAGTGGTATGTAACTATCATATAAATCAGTTAGACTGTTAAACTAATGTCAATTCAGGATCGGGTTATCTCAGAAATGCAAATGTATGCAAAGTGAACGAAGTACAATAATAGATTAGACTAAACCGTAAGGTCACATTCCACACTCTTTTTTATCGGTTTAATATTGACCACTGATGCCCAATTGATCTTGTCATGAAATACACAATCAGAAAACTCGAAGCAGGACAAACAAAATTCTCTAGAGAATTGAAATGTACCACAAAATGTGATTTCCAGACTTTGGGGACGATTCCGAGACACAAGAGATGTTACACGCCGACCACTCAGGTGCAAGGTCGCCTAACAGTTACAACCATTTAACAGGACTGGTAGTTGCAAATAATTGAAAGACGTTGGAGGACCCTACTTGCCAGGCAGCTGTTTAACAAGCTTGCAGTCTCCTCAGGAACAAGGGTTTCAGACAAACAACTTATTAGAGGCTAAAGGAAGCTGGTCGTTATGGCAGACATAAGGGAGTTTGTGTCCCGCTCACCCCTGCAAGTTGTATGGTCGTTTAAACTAGACTCGACAGGAGTGGGACTTCTTGCCAACCGAGCTCTTGAACAACCTCATTGAAAAGATGGAACGCAGGTGTACGGCTTGTATCCCCTCTAGAGGACAAAGTAAAAGACCGGTATGGCGATGACGGAGGTATGGTTTGGGAAGGCATCATACTAAAGGGACGCAGAGAGCTCCACAACTTTGACAGATATCGTTAATCTCGGAGAATTAGAGATGAATTACTGATAGTTCATGCTAGAGGTTTCAAATGTGCCGTGGGTCCGAATTTTGATATCATGGACGATAATGCACGTCTTGTCAGAGCTCTGCTGGTGAAAGACTTTATGCAAAGTGAAGATATCCAACGCATGGAGTGGCTAACAAGATCTCCGGATATGAACTGGATTTACAAAGCGTGGGATGCACTAGAGAGGCAAATTACATTTCGTGAACCTTCCCTAATGACTATCACAGAGTCAAAGCTGCTCTTCGCCAGGAGTGGGACTTCTTGCCAACCGAGCTCTTGAACAACCTCATTGAAATGATGGAATGCAGGTGTACGGCTTGTATCCTCTCTAGAGGATCACATCGCATTTTCTTTTTATTTATTTATTTATTTGTTATTTTGGGACTGGTATGGTCATCGACCGACAAGTAAAGTCCCAGCGGGCATTACAAGATTACATAATGTAAAAAATTGTGGGGGAAAATATAAAAAAAGGACAAATAAGTTAGTAACTGTTAAAAAAACTATTCTTGATTATTTGACAAGACGAATAGGTAAGAGGTCTTTAACAACTAATGTATAACAAAATTTTTGCAGCACAACTATGTAATATCCAAACCTAAGGTAATCTTAAACCAACTGGTCTATAAAGACCAAAACCAAAATTTATTCTTTAAGGCGTTATATTACAAATCACAACGAGGATAATCAATTCATAAATATTACTATAAATTCAATTAGTAAATGCTGCTAATTTATTGATTAACATCTAGATTGATCTAAAATAAATTGATTCAGTAGTCTTCTAAAGATACTATATGAGATTTGTAATCGAATTTCATTTGATAGTGTCGAACAATTTTTTAAACCACTGTATGATACCTTTCTATGTCGATACTCATATTTTTCTCCGTTTTCATAAACGTTTTTTTTGCAATTGTAATGCGGCGTTGCACACACTTAAACTTACCAAGTTTCACCTCATTCTGAAGTTGGTTAATGAAGTACTTAAACTGGTATTGAATATGATTAACTTTTGGACATCAGTGTATAATGTCTTTGTGGAATTATAGATTCATATCAAATCAGTATCATTGCAGAAAATCTGCAACAGTTGCGTTAAATGTGATCTCGTGGAAAAAGAGAGAGTACATCATATTCATAGGTATTAAAAGTGCCAGTCAATTGAAGAGATATCTCGCATTCCAAGTGGAATCACAATTGCTGCGAAAAATAAGTCAAGTGCCAAATCTCGCCATTAATAGATTGCATTACGATAATAATAAAAATCTTAATACTTCAAGTGAAATTATCAATATACCCTGCTTTTCTGAAGTCGTAAAACCTAAACTCCACGAAGAATGTGTTAACGGTCGACCGTATCTGATGTTTACATGGCCTCTAAAACCACGACTTTTACGTATTCGAGAA
This sequence comes from Rhysida immarginata, assembly GCA_023313115.1. Lineage (NCBI taxonomy): Eukaryota > Metazoa > Arthropoda > Chilopoda > Scolopendromorpha > Scolopendridae > Rhysida > Rhysida immarginata. The sequence goes on from JAHWFO010115002.1 coordinate 1,474,367, forward strand.
TTATTCGTCTCTAAATCCTAATTCGATTTTTTGTGGAAAGGAAATTGCACTAGCTGCTGGGAGAAAACACCATCCACTTTCCCATTTCGAACAATACGAACGTTATACTTGAAGGATATTTCTCTTCAAGTGGTTCTGAATAGTGATGTCCGTTGGATCCGGATCTCTGATCCGGATCTGAAAATATCCGGATTCGGATCTAGAAATATCCGGATCCGGATCCGGATCTCGGATCTTGGATCCGGATTTCGGATCTCGGATCTCGGATATCGGATCCGGATCTCGGATATCGGATCCGGATCTCGGATCTCGGATCCGGATTTCGGATCTCGGATATCGGATCCGGATTTCGGATCCTTTCGCTGGATGCGTATTAAGACTAATTAGGACTTAAGAGGACTAGGCTATCACTTAATAAAAGCATTTATAAACTGCTTTCAGAAAAAGTTTGCATATACACAATTTCCTGATATAGGATCCGAATTTCGGATCTCGGATCCAAGATCCGGATCTCAGATCTCGGACCCAAGATCCGGATCTCAGATCTCGGATCCAAGATCCGGATCTCGGATCTCGGATCTCGGACCTAGATCCGAAAAAAAGATCCGGATCTCGGATCTCGGATCTCGGACCTAGATCCGAAAAATAGATCCGGATCTCGGATCTCGGACCTAGGTCCGAAAAAAAGATCCGGATATCCGGATCTTGAATTATCCGGATCTTGACATCACTAGTTCTGAATACTGCTAGAATCAATCCGCAGTCACACACGAATTATTATAGTAAGTGGAGAAGTACACGCCATAATACACATAAAGGCTAATGATTAGAAATATCCGATTAATTTTTTTAGACTCTTTTTGGCCTGAATTACACCATCTCTGTGGGTTGTCAAGAATTGACGGCCCTTGTAAATTAATTCGCGGAAGCTGGGCGCTTATCAAACATTTTCTTAGTTGTCCACATTTGTTAGGAAACAATCTTGGTGTCGGATATTAGTTACAACTTATCCCAAACCATTCTACTTGAAGTTGCGATCTGGGCTATGGGGCGATCAGGTTTTCCTTTCTCATCATTTCCATACGAATGACATATCACATGCCATATGTTGCCACAGTTCTAAAGACCAAGTGATTGCCACCCCCGCAACTCGTAACCACACTGGAACAATTGGGCTAAATATCATAGTAATATAAACCAGTATTTAACCAATCATGCGCAACAGTATTATAGTGTATTGAGGATGGATTTGGTCGGCAACAATGTCCAGGTAGTTCGTGGAATAGTCCCACGCCAGCAGAAGAGGCCCCATGCAATGACATCATCACTAGAACATGGCATAAAGAAAAGACATGCTGGAACCAATACTCCATGGGGCTTCTGCAAAGTCCTTTGCGTACCGTCAGAACAAAGCAACATGTATCGTAATTCGTCAGACTGGGCTTTCTTCCAATCTACGCGTACCCAGTCACGACGTTCGAGACACTATTATAGGCACCACTGTAGACACTGCTGTATTTTTTGCAATAGTCAGAAATTTTTCCATAGGCATCCTTCCTCTGATTGGTTGGTCGTAGTTTTTACAGGCGCGTCAACTACGTGGTCATTTACGCCCAACTCAAGGTTGAAAAACATCTTTCGATTAGGATTCGCTTCAATTCCATGGGAACAATCTTGGTTACAATCATATATCTTGGAATTACTTTCGACAATTACGTTATCTTGCTTGGAATTACTTTAGACAACAGATTGTCCTTTTTGGAGTGCAGGCAGCAATTACTGATGAATTTAACTAAATTAAAATTCCTTTTTGGTCGACTTAAGAAAATATTAACAAAAAATGAAACTGTCAGAGTACTGAAAAGTGTATTAGTGCCTAAACTTGAATACGGGATTGTGATGTCGTCTTCGGCTCCCAAAATTCAACTGATGCGAGTCCAAACTGCTTATAATAGTGTTATCAAAATACCGTTGAATCTTCCAAGATTGGCTTCTATTATGGACATTGGTCTTATGTATGATATTCCAACGTTCAAATTGATAAGTGTCTATGCAAGAGTTAAAGAACTTTATAATGCCTTAACGAATCCAGACCATCCGATGCATTACGTGAGGGACTGGCTATCGGATACAGCAAAAATACGGGAAACTCAAAAAATTAAAATTATTTCTACCATGGTAGTTTCTAAATTCCTTGAAGCCTTCTTTCCGTACAACGTTATATCAATTTGGAATTCCCTGGCATACAATATTAGAAGTCAAATTATAAATATGATTATGACCGAAATACTAATCATAAAGAGCATGCCTATAAACTGTTATTGCAGGCAGTATATAATTTATGTTATTCTTGATCTTTGTTATACATATCCCATCGTGGGATGCAATTTTAATTAATAATAATAATTAATATAAATTGTTTCACAGTAAATTTTCTCTTTCTCCGTACAAATCGTTTTAAACGACGGCAGTCTCGCTCACGATGATCATCTTTGAGGTACAATTACATGTTTTCGAGGAAGATTGTGGTTCCAACGATTGAATATTTTGTATATCTTTTTTTTTCGAGAATCAGTCAGGGATTTCGTTGTTTCAATGGGGAGGCACATTGGTTTTTGTTCCCGATAGGTGGCGTTTTGTGTTTGGTAACTTTCTATGGCGATTTAGTATTGGAACTGATTGTTCTTTTTCGTAAATATCGTTTTAAATATGAAAGCTGCCACGATATTGTGCATATAACTGCAATAATTTTGGCGTAGATCGTTTTCCTGCCGATTCTGAACTTAGAAAGTCATGGATTCGTGCGATACGCCGAAAAACTGAGACTGAGGTTATGTCGCGAACATTTTAAATCAAGCGATTGCTGCGAAGAAAGCAAGGTATACTGGTACTTCAATATTACTTTTACTTTGTGTAGTATTTTATATAATCTTAGTAAAATGTTTTATCTAACTTAAGTATTCGATTTCAGGTCTGAAATTCGAAAAAAAATGTTGAAGAAGGATGCCATTCCCTCGGTTATCTCATTTAGTGAAGCTAAGGAGCATTGTAAATCTAAAATATCGCTGCGGTATGAGGCACGACTTGAGAATAAGAAGAAATCGGCAAGTTCCTATTCTAGAAATACAAGTAGATTCTTCAACCCAAGAGAGTGCATTGGTGACACTAGAACAACCTTTACACAAATAAACTTAGAGCATACATATGGCTCTATTGCGAGGTTTAAAATTGATGACAGAGCAATATTATTTTACAATGGGTTCGAGTCCTATAAAAAGTTTTCATACGTTTCAAGTCCAAAATAAAAAAAAAAAAAACAATGATTAAACTTCGTTAAAACATTCCTTAAAACATCACTATTTCGTAATATACGTACGGAGCAACAATATTACAGCCTTTTTTCCGTTTGTAATAATTTTTCTTGCTCGGAGAGCTTCTTTTAGCTGTGATATCGGTATACATTGAATACATTGTTCTTTCACCATTAACAAACAATACAAGGGAGTTCAATAACCATTTGGTCGATCCGTTCAAATGTTATAGCCTTGCGTGTAACTCCCGATTTTGCCTCCAGCTTTTCAAAGTCAGTTAAATCCTTCTGTTTCCCTCTGCTGGTCAAGTTGTATGATTAGACACACCCAACTCCTTCTTCAATCACATGGCCTCAGCTATTTAACATAAAAATTAGTTAAGGTATCGTTATCCAACGATATAAGGGTTTAAGCATCAAAATGTTACAAGTTCCTAGGCCTTTCCGTTCAAATGTTATAGCTTCAATTGTATTTGGTGCCTCGAGGCTTATGCCGTGGTCCTAGAGGCTTATGTCAACCTCCTTCTACATTGGCTATATTTTATAGTACCACACTATAAATATACAAAATTTCAGGTTCCTAGGTCATTCCATTCAAATGTTATAGCTTCAATAGTATTTGGGGCCTCGGGATCTCTGGCGGGGCCCTTAAAGGCTTTTATATTGGTTTTATTTTTTTAGAATCGCACTACAAATTTAGAAATTTCAGGATTTTTGGCCTCTTTGTTCAAAAGATAAAAAGGAACCATGAAATTCATACAAGTGGCCCCAGGGGCCCCCGGGCCACCCTAGAGGATTCGTTATATTTTTCGCACCGTCCTCTGTATAGGGCCTACGTGTGTACAAAATTTCAAGCCTCTAGGTCAGTCCTTTCAAAAGTTATGGCGTGTGACATACACACATACATACATACATCTGTACTGTCGTTAATAGGGTTTTATCATGATGCTAAAACCCTAAAAATGGATTAAAACCAATTTAAGTATTTTTAACAAATTTTTCTTCGCCAGTGTGCAGAAAGGTGAATCTAATAAAATGACATTGCGGGTATTTCCAATAAGTCCAAGCGGGTGTAATCGTTCGAGAGCCGTCGCGAAAATCTAATCTAAAATGTAATGACCGCAGAGCGAGACAGGATTCCAGTCCCCTCACCTAGACCTTTTGGTCCCCTCTAAGTTTCACCCCAAAGCTCCGACCTTAGTGGGCTAATCAAAGCCAAACTAAATAGTGCAGATGAACATGCCCATAGGAAGCTACATTCCGAATTTCAACTTTCTACCTCAAAAAATGTAGAAATTATAAAGGGAAGGGACTGATATTATAAAACCAATAAGTTGCTCCATTTTTCCAATCGTGCGTCAACAAGGCGATTTCACGTGCGCGCGCTGGTGTCAGTAATGCTTAAAAGATGAATAGAAAGTAACAACGTAATCCTTGTCAAATCGATTGTTATATGACTTGCCATTTATCTTGGTATTCTTTACACCCACTGTTTTAGCACTTGAAGGGATCCACGAAAAATTCTGAAGAGTTGATACGGCCGAGCTAGGACGTTGATGGTCATATTTCTGAAAACGGAATTTGAAAAACTTAATCCGTTTTCAAGTTATCGTGCAAATGGCGGACGGACAGACGGATAAACGTACAGACCAAGGGCGCATTCTTATAAGTAATTTACGCTAAAGCTCTTAATAAACATACAGATAACTTTTTACACACCATACATTTACTGGAATCTAAATGAGTAACAAAGAGTTAAAACATCTCAGTTTAAAATAGGGAATCTAAATATAACTTTAAAATTGGTTAAAACTATCTTTTATTATACGAGGTGCTACCCAAAATTTCCCTTAATGTACCTCTATAAAATACGGAACTTACACGATCTTTTAATTTCCATTGTCACCTTCAGAGTAATCTCCTTTGGCATTTATATATCGCTTACAGCGATGTTCCAACTTCTAGAAGCTCTCCTGGAAGTTCCCAGGTTGGAGCATGTTTAACACTTACTGCGATTCCGCTTGGATAACTTCAGTGGAATCAAATCGCCGCCCTTTTAATCACAATTTCGGAAGCAGTAGTAATCGCAGGATGTCAGAGAACAGCGGTGATGTTGTTTTTGTGGAGGAAGTCCCTCACATAGAGCGATGTGTGCGCCGGAGCATTGTCCTGATGGAGCAGCCAGTCTTTCTTCTTCATCTCTAGCCTTTTGCGCCTCACGTTTTCCCTCAATCGTCTCAAAACGTCCCGTAGGTCACTCCAAGGCGATCACAAACATCGTGGATGGTCTGACTTCGGTCCTCTCGGATCACGTCACGCATTTTCGTGATCATTTACAGAGTTGTGCTTGTTGACGTTCGACCAGAATGCTTGTCGTCTTCCACAGACTCCCAACCATCTTTGAAACGCTTAAATCACTCAAATGTTTGGGTCTGGCCTAAAGCTTGTTCACCAAAAGCCTCCTTCAACAGTCTGTTGGTTTCAGCCACAGTTTTCTTCAGCTTTAATATCATGAATCGCAATACCACCAACACAAAGAGTGGCAAAAACAACTCAAACTCATAATTACCTGACATACGATGACACCACTTGGCACAATTACAGCTGAGGACAGCTCAAGCATGATGGGGATAGTCATGTGATCAAAGGAGGGAAAGGATGCAGACGATGCAGGCGCTACTTGACGATGCAGACGTGCGGATGGAGATCATCTTATCATTCAGCATGAACCATTTAAAATATAATTCTTTCATAACATAGTGTAAAAGAAGCATAAATTGCTAATATAATTTTCAAGTACGCATACAAATTTATTTTGTTTCCGTTCATCTAAGTCAATGACGAAGTTTATAAGCGATCTTTCACATTTAGATCTGTTCAAGCGATAGCGACACTAAAATTTGACGAAAATCATTTCCATTAAATGAACCGTTCATTCTAAAAGTTCGAATAACATTTTAGAAGATCCAGAAGAAAAGAAATTACAATCGCATTCACTTAAAACATCGTAGTGAATTAAATTAAAACTGAATAAACATCGAAGCATTAGGTCTAATGAAGTAGGCCTAACTATAAGTACGTTGAATGATTTATCTCCTATTTGCATAATACTAACATTTATAAATGAAACATATGGTTACACATAAATAGTAATAAGCCAAATTTGGAGTTTTTGAAACATTTCAAGCATTAAGCTCTAGATCAGGATGCTCTCACAGGCGAAACATTTGTCTGATACATTTGTAATGCTTAATGCTTGAACTAGAATTAAAAACAAATACAAATCTAACATTTATTTATTAAATGTAAAAATTTAAATATTATAAAAAGCCTACAATATTTTTAAAAACAATAGAAAAGACCTACAATATTTTGAAAACAATAGAAAAACTCAAAAATGTCTATTGATATTTGCCTTTGATTTGCTAACGAGCTTTTTCCTCCTTGTATGGAGAGTAATTTCGTGACGTCGGAGTCGCCATATTGGAGGGCAAATCACGGTTGGGATTGCTTGCACTGAGATGCAACTTTTAGGGTCATCAACAAATGAATTTGCGTTGTCTAATTACGCGAAACACGTAGACCAAGGATCGGCAACTATTTTTATTACAGGTTTTTAACCTTTTCTAATATTTTTAATATAAAGTCCACTGTTTCCCAAAAAATATTTTAAAATTATCCTATTTCTGGCCGCTCATTACATATTTCTAAAAAAATCTTGCGAACCGCATAGAATCCGGTAGCAAGCCCAAAAGAAACCAGAAGCGGACCGCGGTCCGCATATTGCCGACTCTGGAATATATGTATAAAACAAGAATGATTTTACCGCCAAAGCGGATAAAGGGAGCACATTTTCGTGTTATAGCATCATACATGGATATATAAAATTAATCAACTTTTTAAAACACTTACGAGAAAATAAATAAATATGAAAACTAAATAGCAAATTACTATTTAAGTAAGCTAATGTATAGAGAGAATTTAAACGAATAAACTTGAAGAGCTGAAAGATAAATGGAGAGGGAGTTATTCCTCTTACATTTGAAAAAATAAAAGTTCTTTAATTTGTAAGAATTCCCACATAATGTTAAACGAAGTGAGCCTCAATTGCTGAAGCGTTATGTGTAAGCATCTAATATTTTTTCATATTAAATTACTAAAGTGTTTCTACGTTATCATCTACTATTGAAGCAAGCGATTCACTACTATTAATAAGCAATATGTATAACAGTAATGAGTTTTAGATACCATTAACTCAAACGGAATTATGCTCTTGATACAAATAAGCTATGAATAACAATAGATCTGACAACTCGTAATGAGTTGGTTGATATGCCGTACCACTGAGTACGGTGTACAAGATCGTATGTAAAGTGCTGCGGTACTACACATACAAAATCCACCTTGTCCAACAACTCGAACCAAACGATCTTCCTCGTAGAGAAACCTTCGCATTGGAATTCCTTGCACGGATGGAGGTGGACGAGCATTGGCCATGGAACATTTTGTGGACGGACGAGGCCCATTTTTACCTGAATGGGGATGCCAACACCCATAACTGCAGGATTTGGGCCACCAATCCCCCTCATGTTCTCCACCAAATTCCATTGCATTCTCCTAAAGTTACCGTGTGGTGTGGTATGACAGCAAATGTCATAATTGGACCGTCTTTTTTTGAAGAGTAGTCGAGAGATGGACTCGTGACATGCACTGTGATTGTCTCTCGCATGGCGTCGATGCTAAGAAGTTTTGTGATACCAGAACTTCAGAAACGTGGCATTTTAGACACAACGATTTTTATGCAGGATGGGGCTCCACCTCATATTGGTACATGTGTCAAACAGTTACTTCAGCAACATTTCACAGATGAACGGATTATAGGCCGAAACTTCCCCCTTTCTTGGCCAACCCGGTCACCAGATATCAACCCCTGTGACTTCTGGGGTTACCTCAGAGCCACTGTTTATGGAGATAACGTCAGGAATTTGGCGGAACAGAAAGATGCGATACGCCGACAGGTGCGCAACATTCCTCCTGATATGCTACGAGCTACAGTTGAGAACGCAGTAATCCGGCGTAACCTGCTTTCAGTAAATGGTGGAGGCCACATTCAACATGTAACTAATTTAATAACGATTCGTGTCTTCGTGTCTAATTTCGTATACGAATATTGCATAGAGCGCCATTCTATGTTGATGGTGATCTTTTTAACTAATTTTTTTTTTCGGTGGGTATGAACTTCCCATGCCCTCTTGTATAATATTACCAAGTATAATAGCTTTTGGTCCAGTAGTTTTTTTTTATGGCCATGTCAAAATGGAACTTTAATTATAAAGACCTTGTACTACTAAACAATTCACACCAACATTATTTACGCGTTATATTCATTAATGAGTTAATGAGACATCCTGCCCTTAGACCCATATCTGCTATCAGTAGTTTTCGGGAAATCCAGATTTTTTACATAAAAATGGATATAATTTTATTTGTAATTATTCTATTTTTCCTCTTTTTTTTACTGTTTTGCAGACAGTGATTGTTGAGTATATATTGTTTTAATAAATGTTAATTAAAAAATCTCCACGTGATTATCACTGTCTGCAGCTAGTTGTCCCTCGCGAATAATTTTCGTGATCACGAGGATGTGTGTCCCACTATTGTTGATGTTCTTTCCGTGGTTACTGTTTTTTTTTTTTTTTCAGCATCTGGCTTAACCAGTCGTCCCTCCTTCTGGTCCTCCACGTCCTTACTAGCCTGCAGCATGGCGTTCAACTTCCATTTATCATTTTCATTCCAATGCTCTGCAAATTACTCCTACCCTGCCGTTCGATGTTTAGTTTCTTATTGAATTTCTCACTTTCTCGCGGCAACCATGATTCTTTACCGAGCGGCATTGTTTTGCGGGTTTACCCATAAGGTAATAATGAAATTTCTTTTAATGCTATTTCAACAATAACGCGCATAAGGGACGCCATGCTGCACATTTTCAATCTTATTCCCCATTAATAATTAATTATTATTTCGCAGTCTTTCTTTAGACATTAAATGGAAATTTTGAAATTTCTTTTCTTTATTCTTTATAAGGAATTGGTCTGTCTCAAATTTTTTTATATTTAATCTCAATTCGCGCAATGTAGCGATTAATATTTCTCGTTACAGTGTTTTGCTGTATTTAACGTACATTTAAGTATTTCTTTATTTTATTCCGAGAAATATTTTCTTTTCTAATTGAGATCGCAACGCCTATTCCTCAATTAAATCATATTGTATAAAACATTCTTTTGTACAGAATTTTTGTATTTTATAAATAAATATCGCAATTTTTAAACCAAAATAAAAGTCTTTTAACGAGCCACGTTTACTCTTAAGTTTTGGGGTTCTTTCTTTTAAAGTACCACCCATTAAATTCTATTTATTTTGCTTCCCTCTCTGAACAACTAGTTGCTCTTATATATTCGTTCATGATATCATGATATGTTGTGACGATTTGTTTGATATATTACATGCCATACCTGGTTATAGGAAGTTTTTAAGGGGGTATCATAATAGTACCATTAAAACACGTGCTATTAGAGCACGTACCTATTCCGGCTATCTCACGTTCGTACTTGTTCGTGCTCTGTCCCATATTAATGGGCTGGCGAGGTGGCCGAGAGGGGTAGGGCGTAGGCTTTCTAGTTCTCGACTCCATCTGGTCGTGGGTTCGAATCCCGCCGTGGGCATGGATGTATGTTTGTCCCGGGATGCGTACAGATATAACTTGTGTAAAAGGCGCAAAATGACCTTAGTAGTCGACGCCAAATTTCTAATAAACCAACCAACCAACCATATTAATGGATTGGTGAAAACGGACTGTGGAAAAGTATTTATTACGATAACTTGAAAACGAATTAACTAAGCTCCCTAAGAATAAAAAAATTCTCTTGATTTAGAGACCGGACTGCCCATTCAATAATCGTCAAACACGTGCATCCTGCACGCGCACCAACTCATTAACGTTTAAAGCACGCGCAGAGCCGAACCCATGTTCTCAAAACGCGTTTTCCCGAATGCGAGGATAATTCGTGTCTTCCAGAAATTCAATACATGCACTCTTTCTATTGCAACGCAATGAATTGTGGGAATTGTATCTACAGACGGACGGACGGACAGCTGGACAAACCGATCACATAACCGCATTTTTATAGAAAATGTGCTAAAAACCATCCTTCAACAACAAGATACAGGGTCTTTATAATTAAAGTTCCATTTTGACATGGCCATAAAAAAAACTACTGGACCAAAAGCTATAATACTTGGTAATATTATATAAAAGGGCATGGGAAGTTCATACCCACCAAAAAAAAAAATTAGTTTAAAAGGTCACCACCAGCATCGAATGGCGCTCTATGCAATATTCGTATACGAAATTAGACACGAAGACACAGGTTAACAAGTCTTTAATCATTACTAAAATTAGTTACATGTTGAATGTGGCCTCCACCATTTACTGAAAGCAGATTACACCTGTGTCTTCGTGTCTAATTTCGTATACGAATATTGCATAGAGCGCCATTCCATGCTGGTGGTGACCTTTAGAACTACCAAGTATAATATTACCAAGTATTATAGCTAGGTGCCCTCTTGTATAATATTACCAAGTATTATAGCTTTTGGTCTAGTAGTTTTTTTATGTCCATGTCAAAATGAACTTTAATTATAAAGACCCTGTATATTAAAAAACTTAAACTTGGCGAAGAAAATTATATAAACGACCCTTACGCAATGATGGAAGATGAGTGGATGAACGATCATTCATTTTGGCCCTATGTAGAGTACGGAGACAATTATAACTACCTCATTGAAACTCCGCGAATTTTCAACACTGCGGGAGTATTTAACATGCAAAATTTACTTCTTTTTTTAGCCTTAAAAATTTCCATATTTTCCGAGCTCCGAAGATTACACTAGTCAACATATATTTTGTAACTCTGACCACACATAGTGTTCTTAGTAGTAATTTGTATGTAGAATCCGAATCTGCTTTTAGATTTTTTCTAACACGTCACGTTTCCAAATTATGCACTTCGAGACTTCTATGTTAAAGTAATGGATGTGAAGAGAAGCGTCTGCAATGTTAAACTATCCATATTTTGGGGCCGCAAGAAAATTTATCAGGCCCCAAACACTGAATAATTTAAAAATGTTTCATTGAAAAAAAAGAAATCTGTGCGTGCTAGAGAAATTTCAAAATTACATTCGTATTAAGCACAAAAAATTACTACCGAAAATCACCCACTTGAATTTGGTTAAAAGAAAAATCTTAAATTTTGTTGGCCAGTGTTATTAGTGTCTTTGGATTTGATTAGAATTTCCATAGTTACGTCAATTTTGCTAAACTTATAAACTGTGTGAATGATATGATTAACAAATTTTGATTATCTTCTGTACATTTTATGGAATTAATATGTTCTCTATACAGGGTGATTCATAAAGGTAGGTCAAGAATGAAATACCATGTACAGTTTGTAGCGGGGAACAATATTTTTCCTATAAATATGGGTCCGGAAATACATCCTTACAGAGATAATGCAACTTGTAACAGGTAGTAATGGATGTGCATTACCCGGACGGCAATGGTATAGTCCATGTAAATTAGGATCTAAACGTGTAAATTGGTCGTGTTCTCTCCTTTAAAAAAGAGGAAACAAAACTGTAACTCCATTGTCGTACAATGGATCGCTTGACTAATGCGGAGCTGACGGACATGCATCTCGTCTACGGCGAGGCACAGGATAATGCTATTGAAGTGGAAAAGATTTACCAACAGCGAGAATCTCGTCTAGAACATCTTCACCAGAGTTCGCGAGAATCTCGTCCGCAGACTAAACGCCTGCATCGAGGATCAGGGTCGGCATCTTGAACACCTACTGTAATGTCATTCCTACCTCGTACAAGTTGCATTATCTCTGTAAGGGTCCATTTCCGGACCCATGTTTATAGGGAAAATACTGTTCCCCGTTACAAACTGTACATTGTATTTTATTCTTGACCTATCTTTCTGAATCACCCTGTATGTTAAATTGTCTACCCCTTCTTCATATGTAAAATTTGTTACATTTGTTGCAGGTTAATATATAAATTACACTATTATCAAAGGTGTTAATTGGTGGTTTGAAAAAAAAAATATATATGCTAAATACTTAAATAGACTAAGAATCTGGCACCTTATTACAATAACTTAAAAGACATCTTAAAAATAAATTTACCAACAATATAACATTAACAATGGTATTACATCTCATAATTTTTTATTGAATATAATGACCAACTCTGAAAAATTTAAAACATCATCTGACCCTTGACAATGATGAAAAATAGAAACAATCATCAATTAACGAACTTACTATTGCAAATACTTATGGTAAAATATATTTCATTAACAAAATGCTCTCCACATAGATAAGAATATTCCGTTGGTTTACATCTTTTCTATCCACGACCTTTATCCATTTTGCACAGCGGCGATTAGGATCGGCTGGAAACCAGTGGAAATAAAATTCATTATTTTTTTTGGCCCGATTTTAACAATGCACCGCTACGCACGTTCTCACCATTATTAAATTAGTGTAATTATACCGACGACCGGTTTAAAACATAAAATTTCAGTAAAACACAAGCAAAGTTCGCACATTTCTAATGTCATAATCAGCCGCATCATTTAACGCGTTACTCGGAAACCACATCATTTAACGCGTTATTTGCTGAGATATGCTATAGATAACCGAATATAGGTACCTTATTATTCCCTCAAATTTGATCATTTTATCCCTATTGGTTCCGGAGTTATTCATCCACGTTATAAACATCGCTATAAAGTCCAGTCTTTTCCATTGCTATAATACCCTGCATATATTGCGCCCTCTGTCCACGGTTTTCAGAAACGGGCATTTGTTATTGTTTACTGATTACTCTCCATTGTATTCTCGCTGCCCACCTTTATGAAGTCATCAGCTCATAGTGCCCGGGCCTTGTTTTGGACGTACCCCTAACATCATCTATCGGCAAAACGTCGTACCTCCTACGGTTCGGTCAGAATAAAACAATTTCGGGAAATTTTAGGTAGCAACTCGTATTTGTAATTTTAGCCATCTCATTTTCTGATATAGCCAAGTCAAATTCCAACTGGTGGAACTTCTAAATTATCGTTTCGATGCTTTCTCTGGTTCGAAATCTTAAGTTTATTTGGACGTTTACTTAAATTTTGTGTTTTTAACTTTGGACTTGTAACTTTAGGATCTTCAGACCTTTCCACTGGTTTGTTCTTGCTAGTGGATGTTCCTATTGCTTGATGTCAGGGCTCCTTCGTCTCTTCTAGGAGATGAAGCCTTTCGTTTATCTGAAGTAACCATATTTGTCATGGTACCCAGAGATTTGATCTTTCTTCTCAAAGTTTCTGAATAACTGCGTTTAGAGCTATGTTAATGAGACATTCGTTTAGCATCAAAATACGAACAGTTATTTCTGGCTCGTATGATATGAATCTCCTTTTTGGCCTTCCATAATGGGCAATCTCGAGAGAATGGGATGTGATCGCCCCTAAGTTACTACATCAGGGTACATATTCACATTTTTCTCGTTCATGACCCTCTTTACTGCAATTTCTCCAAACTACTGGGAAGGACGGCAATTTCCCTTTGTATGGCCGTATCTTATGCATTTGTAACAGCGCAACGGATTAGGTACACAGGGTCTAATCCATTTGCTCAAATACCAGAGTTTAATCATTCTGTTAAGCTGTTCTCTTTAACGGTGACAATAAAAGAATGGGCTTTAATCACCTCCTCATTTCTTCTCGAATAGATTCGTTTAATGGCTCTAACTCCCTGCTTTTTAAGAGCTTTCAAGAGCATCTGATGATCTAACCATTTGAAGTCTCTGCAGGTAAAATCACCCCTACTAAACTTTAGAGCTTGGTGAGCATAAGTGCCCATTCGATTCTTGCTCATATTCTTTAGAGAAAACATAAGTTTAGCTTGCCTGAATTGAACTTTTCTATCAAAAAGCTGCCATTTGACAAGCGTCGCATCGATTTTGAATCTCCTAAATATTTTTTAAATGCTCTCAACAACAAACGGAGAAAGTTCCCCAAAAGATATTCTAACCTAACCATCTCTGGAACGATAAATCTTCGGTCTTCACAATTCAACACTAGTTTCTCTTTCCTTCCATCCCCAGAAACATGGTTGCTATTATTTTTCATAAGATAACAAAACTTTAGTTCCCTCGCTCCCCACCCACCATCAAGCCTAACAAGGAGATGCACATTGGCACCAGGGATACGGAGGCATAAACTAACCCTAACGCGGAGAATACTAACAGTTCGTTACAAGACACCTCGCTCACAAATCATTCAAAATTCAGATAGTGCACAAGTTGGAAGATAATGACTGCAAACGATAGCTCACAATGTGCACAGATTACCGAGGACACAGAATGCCTAACAACGTGATTTTTTGACGAAGCTAAGTTCCCCATAAGCAGTAGGTAGAATAAACATACCTCCTTCATTTACGGACAAGAAAATCCAGTTGAAGTGAAATTTTAGAAAGATTTCATTTGGTGTGGGTTAATAGCCAAAGCATTCATTCCCTCAGGCGAGACGTATATTGCAATGTTGACTATGTACTTTTTCCCAGATCGTCATAGATATTATTCTCTACGGCAGACCCTTATTCAACAAATTGGAGCATCAAGGCAGATTTAAGAGAGGGCAATTACCTAGGGCCTATTTCACATTACAGGTACTTGGTGTTTCTTCTGCCCAGGGGCTCGTGCAATACTAAATCCGGGCCTGGCACCATTTCACTTCACCTCGTGGTTCGAGCATTTCCAGACAAGCTTGATTGAAGTCCCACTGTTTAGGCATCTCGCTCACTCCTTTACACTTTCATCTGTGAAGACATGCGGAATTATATCTATATGCTACAAAATCTAGGGATTGATTTGAATGCACTGAAGCAAAGAATCCAACGAAATCGAGAAGACTACATTGAAGCGTGCTATTAATTGGTTGTATAAATATACAACGTAAGGAATTGAAGGACATTTTAAGACAATAGTCTGTTTTATTTTTGTGTGTTCACACGTTATAAGGAAATAAAAGTGGTTAAAGACTGTTGTAAAATAATGCCCTAGTACAATAGCTATACTATAGGTTGTAAAACTAAATTAAGAAGTAGTATTATCAATGTTTTTAAAAAAATTCATGCCACAACAATCTACAGGGTAGTCCAAAAGCCTGCCACCACCCATATAATTTCAAAACAAGTGGAGATAAACAAATCTGTTGCAGGCAATGTATAGGAAGTTAACAATGCTGGTGTCATATTTGACATTTGACTTCGATTTTGCACCTTGCAGTCGTTTTAGGTAGAGAAAAATTTCCATTTGTACAGTTGTGGAGCTCAAAACGCTAATTTTAACAAAAAAAGAGATTACAAATCAGCGTAAAAATAAACCCACTACAACAAAATGAAATTTCGGTGCTCAAGTTACATTTGTCAATGAATGAAGTGTTCAATCTGATGTCCTTCTCCAGCAGTGCATAACTGTGCAAGGGATTTCACAGAACCCATCACATTCATTTAACATCATGATGGGTGTTATGTCTGCACAAGCCTGCTGAATCATTACTGATGCTGGTATAGCGGCATACACCTTGAGCACAGAAATTTCATTTTGTTGTAGTGGATTTATTTTTACGCTTATTTTTAATCTCTAATTTTTTTTGTTAAAATCAGCGTTTTGAACTCTACAACTGTACAATTAGAAATTTTTCTCTACCTGTAACGGTTGCAAGGTGCAAAATTCGAGGTCATAGGTCAAAGAGGATACGTTTCTTCCATCCTTATCTAGCTGAAAAACGAATTATTGCTGTTGCAACTCAAAAAAAAGAGACTAGCTATGCTACAAAGCCTATTGAAAGAATTGACCTTGGAGGGAAGCCTGAGTATGAGCAATGATAGTCATCAAATGCTTGTTACATAATTACGTTTGGAATAACTTTTCACACACATAAGAAACTGTAAAATCCTTTTGAAATGAATATATATATGAAATTTATATTTGCTTCATTACCATATCGATATTCAGTAATAAAACAGATTAATCTTATTATAGAAAAAATTAATTACGTTTACGTCGATCACGATCATATCCTCCTTCATAGTCATCACCGTCATAATCTCGGTCACGGTCATATCCTCGGTCACGTCTTCGACGACCGAAACCACGACGTCTACCTGAATCTGAATAAAGAAATAAAATAAAGATTATGTAATTGCATGAAAGTCATAAATTATGTAAATTTTTATATTGTATAATGATTACTTGCTCCTCCTCCTCCGTTTCCTTTAAAAACGCAGCAACAAACCAAAACGATGATAATTATAACTAGTAATATACCAAATACAAAAACTAAGGCCAAAATTCCATATAAATCCATAGTTCGCTTCGTCTATCCATGGCTAAGGTAAAGCATAAACGAAAAATTATTAAACCTTGTGTAACATTACACTGTCGATTATTTTCTGAAATTTTACTTTTGTATATTTTACTGGTATTTGTTTAGTGTCACAATTTTAAATGCATGAAAAACCCGATAAGACATTTAAAAATTGTGTTCTAAAATTTGCTACTCACAAGTCAAACATAATTGATATAGATGTGTCTGGAAAGCTCAAACTAAACTTAATAAAAAATGAAAAATGAGATATGTATAGACGACATTCCATTAAAGAAATAAGTGAAATAGATAAAAAAAAATTTCTTTAAATTATAATGGCAACATTGTTGCCTAATCGCATTGCTATTTTTTCCGATTGTTTATTCATTGTTGAACGATAAGCATTATGAAATGAACCTGGCTTGAATTTTCTAGAAGAAATACAGGGATATTCAAAATGAATTTCGGTATTTTTATATCAAAATCAAATATTAAAAACAGTTTTCACTAAGATGAATAGAACTGTCTAATGCCGCATTCACACTTGAACCACATTTGTAGAAAACCCGCCTACTTTTAGAAAGTTTTGCGTTCACACTTGATCGAGTTTTCTACAACTCGAACCGAAATGGCTCTTTTCGATGAATTGGTTGGTTGAATTGGGAATTTAGGACGCGTCAACTGCTTTGGTCAATTGTGCCCGACCGGAAAACTTATATAACATTCTCAAGAATAAATAAAAAGAGCAGTGATTAGATGATTAATAAACCATTAAGTTAAAAAAAAAAGAATATAAGGATGAGTTACCTAACTTAAGACGATATACAAGGTGTGAGCAATAATTAGGGTGAATCACCCCTCAAATCGAAAATGGGAACAACCCGATTATCAGCGACACCTTCGTCGTCTTCCGTAATATTTAGTTAACAGTAGTGCATGGTTTCGTGCGCCTGTGAGTCTTGATAAAATTTTTATCGACTTTTGTCTGCGCGGCGGTTCTGTGGCGTGTCACGGAGCAGAGAATCAATTTGAAATTCCAGTGAAAGAACCTGGTGTTTCCAGTAGGGCCCAGAGACGAAACGCCAGAGTATGGAGTAGTGCGGACCCAACTCCCCAAAACGGAAAAATTTCGTTTTGAAAAGTCAAGCGTAAAGACACTGTTGACAATCTTTTTTGACTGTCAAGGTTTTCCACAAGGAATTTCTTCCTGCAGGTCAAATTGTCAACGGTGAGTATCACTGTGAAGTGCTCAAACAATTCTTGGCTCTGATTTGTCGTGTAGAGCCACATCTGAAGGAACCTGGCTCTTGGTTTCTGTTGCACGATAATGCATACCGCTACGTTTGTAGAGCGGTTTCTGGCTCAAACTCGGGTATGAACTGTCGCACTCACCGTATTCAAAAGACTTGTCACCACCGGACTTTCTGGGACTAAAACATGTATCAGCGGTGTTCTATGAGCTGAACGAAATTAGGCACGATCCACTCGTCAGAATCTTCCCCTTTTGTCTTTATGCTTTACCTTATCGACGGCATAAGGGGAATTTTCATTGAATTGACGTACTTAACCGTGTGCTCTGTTTTCATGAAGGAAAGGAGCCAATTCATTAGGAGTATCTTTCTTATTGTTGTTTGTGGTATTCTATGCTTGTCGTATGAGTGCCTTTAAGGTTTATTAAGAAAATACAGGGTGATTCGAAGGTCCCCGAACTCCAAGTTTAAAAAGTATTTACTACAAAACCAAATTAGATATCCGAGTACTGCTGCTTGGGACAGTTGTGTGTGACCTTTGGAATGCGCTACACAACGTGACACAACGCTTTCGCGGGCGCGAGCAAACAGTGAAGTTATGTCAGTCATGGTTCTCACGCAGGAACAGAGTCCAACTTCAAGAAGTATAACTCTTGCGTTAAAATCTTAAAACATTAGTAGTAAGCAATGCGTTTTTCTGGATCCAAAGAATGAAGCACTTGCGCTAGTCGAATTCTGTATGGCCGTAGCTTTAGACGTTTAGTAGTCCTTTAGCAGGATGAATACGAGGCCCCTAACTCTTTAAATAGCCGTCGAAGTGACTTCCACGGAGAGCGCTGCAGGAAAGCTTAAATTTTCTTCAGAAACGTGGTCGTCACTACGGCCCGTCGGGCACTTTTAGGCCTATCAAACACACTACCTTGTGAAATCGGTATACAAGATATTACACAGTTGTTTTCCCTGGTATAGTAAAGGAACATCAGGAAACTTTCTCTGAAAGCTCTGAATGAAACGTTGGTAGGATTTTTCCGCAAAATAAACTTCTAAGAATGTGATTCCGTTCTTGCGTGAGAACCATTACCGACTGAACATGCCGGCCAGATGGCCGAGAGGGCTAGGGCGTAGGCTTTTTAGTCCTCGAGTCCTCCTGGTCATGGGTTCGAATCCCGCCGTGGGCATGGATGTTTGTGTTTGTCCTGGACTGCGTACAGATATATCTTGTGTAAAAGGCGCAAAATGACCTTAGTAGTCGACGCCAAAATTCCTGATCAACCAACCAACCAAAGCGACTGAACATCACTGTTCTCCCTCGCCGAGCAACCGTTGTGTCACGTGGTGCTCTCACGGTGCGCAGCGCGTTCCTGAGGTCACATACAACTACCACAAGCTCAACTATGGTTTTGCAGCAACTGCATTTTAAACTTGGAGTTCGCGGACCTTCGAATAACCCTGTATAAATACGTCTGCAGTCAGGGTATTGTAACATTTATTTCGAACAAAATAGTTTTATGAGCATGAATTGCATTCTGAATGGCTGCACAGTAAATAAACAAAATATCACACATCTGTGGCATAAAAATAGGACTAATGCAGAAATTTGCTGTTAAGAAATTATAAATACATTCTATCCAGAAGCGGTACAGCTAAATGCAGTAGGCTACAACATATCCAATCAGGTCATGGTACGCTTAAAAGGCAAACCATACAGTTTTTTTGTTTGCAAACGAAAATGCCACATTGTACACACTTAACTCCAGCAGAATTGAGAAAATTTTACTTTCTGAAAGGACAAGGGAAATCATACAGGCACCGAGACCACCGAGACAAGGCCTGAGCGCGAAAACGTCATACATTGTTACATCATCCTTAGAAGGGCTAATTTAAGAATTATTATTGGTAGGAATACGAATAACAATATCCTTCTAATGATGATTAACAATGTAGACATATCCGCGCTCAGGCAACACCTCCTAAAAAGAAAGCCTCTGCACGGAAACCGTCATACATTGTTACATCATCTTAGTAGTGCAAATTCAGGGCTTTTTATAGTAGAAATACGAATAACAATGCACTACTATGATGATGTAACAATGTACGACGTTTCCGTGCGGAGGCTTTCTCTTTAGGAGGTGTTGGCTCAGGCAACACCACCAACCAATGACGTATATTAAAGATAGACTCCGAATTCTATTGTTGTAACTTGAAGCAAATTGGGAAGCTCCATGCCCAGAACTGTCATGGCTGAAAGTGAGTGAATATGATGCAAAACACATGGCTAAACACGAGAGTAGCTGATTAATAATTCTTTCACACGCCGATCACGGAGTGATAAGTTTATCTTTTCGTTTACTTTGTATTTGAAGTATTTTATTATATTTTATAAACAATTTTTCGATCATGGTTTCAATTTCAATTTCGTTTCGATTGTCTTTCAGTTACGTATTTTCATTTTAGTTACGTATTTTTGATTTATTTTTGTGGAAAATGATTCCTGATCCTTTCTTATCGTCTTTGGTTGTACGTAGGACAACTTTGAATAATGGTTTTGAATTAATTATTCCTCGGGCCCAAAATATTCAAAAACAAAGCAGCCAGACAGCTAATTACTCCACGGCTCACTCCTGCCCAGAACTGTCATGGCTCAATTTGCTTCACTTTTTGCCGCTGTTAACAATAGGATTCGGAGTCTATCTTTAATATACGTCATTGCCACCAACATATCTAGCGATTCTCGTTCTGTATTCCCCTTGCGACTCGCAAGGAGATTACACGATATTACACATGTTTCTAGCTTCATTTACATCGCCCTCTCTTGACGAGATGAGGCAACATTATGCTCTTTTGACATATAAATATTAAAATTTCTTCGAAATCTTGGTAATTATAGCCTTCCATCGCACATGCATATACTAATCTGACACTGCTCTTTCCATTTCTTCCAATTTTAGCCATTTTCGCGAAGATTTTAATCAGTAAGATAAAAATCCTCGCTCTTATAGCATGCATTACTATTACAAGTGGGCTCCGTAATAGTCGAGTCTGCTCAGTATAATATAGTGTTTTAATAGGTAGTCATCTTTAACCGTATTTCTACCAATAATAAGCCCTAAATTATGACTAGGTATGATGATGTAACAATGTATGAAATTTTCGCGCTCAGGCTTTGAATAGAGATGGTGTTGGCTCAGGCAACACCTCCTAGAAAGAAAGCC
Organism: Rhysida immarginata; assembly: GCA_023313115.1. NCBI lineage: Eukaryota > Metazoa > Arthropoda > Chilopoda > Scolopendromorpha > Scolopendridae > Rhysida > Rhysida immarginata. The sequence continues at coordinate 1,495,625 of JAHWFO010115002.1, forward strand.
TCACAACTGAAACGTCACATATTGTTACATCATCATAATTCGACCACTGTTAATCGTATTTCTACCAATAATAAGCCCTAAATTTAGCCGCTTGATGATGATGTAACAATGTATAAGGTTTCTGTGCGCAGACCTTCTCTCTAGGACAGCGGTTCTCAACTGTGGGTCGCGACCCCGTCGGGGGTCGAGTAACGATTTGCCAGGGGTCGCCTAAGACCATCGGAAATAAGCTTTTTTTTGTTTGTATTCTAATATGTAAAACATGAAAACATGTTATTGTACAAATTTTTTCCATTGGTAAAAATTACAGTCGGTCTTGCCACATCATGAGGAATTGTATTAAAAGGGTCGCGGAACTACAGGTTGAGAACCGCTGCTCTAGGAGGTGTTGGCTCAGGCAACACCACCTCTACCAACACCTCCTAAAAGAAAGCCAAACAGCTGAAACGTCATACATTGTTACCTCATCATAAGTCGACCAAATTTAGAGCTTATTATTGGTGGAAATATGATTAACAATGGTCGAAATATGGTCATACATTGTTACGTCATACAATGGTCATACATTGTTACGTCATCATATTTCGACCATTGTTAATCATATTTCCACCAATAATAAGCTCTAAATTTGGTCGACTTATGATGAGGTAACAATGTATGACGTTTCAGTTGTTTGGCTTTCTCTTTAGGAGGTGTTGCCTCTACTCAAAGCCTGAGCGCGAAAATTTCATATATTGTTACACCATCATACGGAGTCATGTTTAATAGTATTTCTACCAATAATAAGCCCTAAATTAAGACTCTGCATGATGATGTAAAAATGTATGAAATTT
>JAHWFO010115002.1:1551457-1575877 GCA_023313115.1 Rhysida immarginata
TTTTTTTTGGCCCACCCTATGTATGGGAAATGATAAAAAACATTGTCGCTTACGTTATTGCTAAATAATTCTTGTAATCAATTTTCATTCCCTATAAAAGACTGTTTAAAGATGGTAAACCTAACATTTAATAAACACATTATATTTAAGTAATGTATATACACAGTCCAGTCACATTAATGTGACCACCTGTCAGTAGCCAGAATAGCCACCTTTCGCGGCGCGGACAGCTGCGAGACGGGCAGGAAGAGAGTCAATAACGTTCTGGAAGTTACTGACAGGAATGTGAAGCCATGCCGACTCCAGTTCTGTGGCGAGCTGCCGTAGGTTGCCGATCGAGGTTGTCCCACAGATGCTCTATGGGATTTAAATCCGGGGAGTTTGGGGGCCAGGGAAGTATCGTAAACGCATCCTCGTGCTCTTCGAACTACGCACGTTGTATGGCACGTCGCATAGTCCTGCTGGAAGATGCCATTGCGCTGAGGAAATACAATCTGCATGTAGGGGTGGACATGGTCTGAAAGGACAGATGCATACTTCTATTGATGACGTTTACAATGATGAATGCACCCAGGGAATGTCATGAAAACATTCCCCAGACCATAACGCTGCCTCCTCCGGCCTGGACTCTTGCGGCACGTGTTGCAGGGTGTTTGTTTTCTGACGCTGAACGTCGTACACGCCATCGCCCATCTGTCCGATGGAGCATAAACCGTGATTCATCGGAAAAAGCCACCTTTCCCCACTCTGTTGCTGTCCAGTTGCGGTACTGGCATGCAAATGTCAGTGTTTGTCGCCGGTGAATAGCTGTCAGCATTTGTGCACGAAGCAGCCGTCTGCTGCGGAGCCCCATATGCAGCAAAGTTCGCTGAACTGTCGTTGAGGATACACGTTTGGTAGCCCCCTGGTTCATCTGGGAGGTCAGTTGGTCCACGGTTGGTCCACGTCTGCTTGCTTGCACGCATCTCCGTAGTCGTCGCAGAAAGATGGCGGATACCACTTTTCCACAATATGAGTTTATTAATAAACTGATGTAGTGAAAAAGTGGAATCCACGGTCTCTCTGCGTACAAGTATCCACAGACAACTAAGGTCAGTCAATTATATTTTCTTTATATAATTTTTCTTATACGTAGCCGTCGTTCACGTCTGTCATCTATGGCCCGTGGTGCCTCACACTTAGCACATCGCTGATTTTGGGTATTGCCATTCTGCCATGCACGGAAGCACGCGAACAGTTCACAAAAGTAGCCGTTTCGGAAATACTGCCGGCCTTGGCTCGGAAGCCGATGATCATGCCCTTTTGGAATCGGATAAATCGCTACGTTTCGCCATGACTCCAACAATTGCATTGTTTTCTGCTTCCCTCTGACACCCTTCCTATACCCCCCCCCCCCCAATCACCTTCTGGACGCAACCATTTTCCGCTGATTTTGAACGTTGGGGGTGGTCACATTAATGTGACTTGACCTTGTACGTATATTTCAAACTGAGAAAAATTTTGGAAAATCAGACATGAAATTTAAATATTTTAGATGGCTTTGTAGCGCGTCAAAATTTATTTTTCAATTGTTATTTAATTGCTTAACATTGGAATTTTCAACGAGGCCAGTTCACGAGCGTAGTTGTTTCCGCGAAAGGTTTTGCCAATTTTGTGTGTCTTTTAACACCTAGATGTAACTATTAAAATTTGGTTTCATATTTTGTAATTTATTCGCAACTTGCAAGCATGAAAAAGTGACATTAGAACAATTCCACGATAAAAACAATGTAAAATGAGTCTAGTTATATTCCAAAAACTAATCTTCAGTAACTAAGAATTAAATTCAATTTTCCTCTTTTGCAATAGATGTCAAATTTTTATTTTTGTGTAAATATAAAATGTTTGCAGACTGCTAAATATAAATTCTTTTGTTATTCGCTTTTGTTTTCACTTTTTGCTGAAAAGGTGAAAAACAATTCTCGAGCTTGCCATCAGCTGATCAAATAATCACAGTTATTATGAAAATTAAAACATTAATGTGATTCTTTTTTAACCTGATTTAGCTAATATACAAATAAATCTTGATAGGCCAACAATCATTAGCCGTCTTTATCTTCCTTCTTAATAAGCTGAAAAGTATTGTAAATGGTACCTCTGTTAATTGAAACGTTGGGGAAATATGGCTAACAACCCGAGTTGTCGCCACTCTTATTTTACAGACACTCTAGTTTTGTGAACTAGGGTACGAAATTTCATGGTGAATGAAGAAGTTCTCCCCTATATGGCTGTCGTTTTGTTAGCAGTTGTTGACGTAGCATTGCGATTTTTCATTCTTTGACGTTGCATAAAGAATCCGTGTCAGTTGGTTCTACTATGATGTACTGAGGCGCCTTCGTGAAGATGTCACAGTTGTGGCGAAGCAAAACACTGGGTTCTTCAGCACGATAACGCACCTGCTCACCCTTCATTGAGCACAAAACAGTTTTTGACCAAGTAGTCGATGACCATCCTCCCCCACCTACCTTACTCAGCCGAAGAATTCGTGAATTACACTGGCACGAATTCTTTATGCAACGTCAAAGAATGAAAAATCGCAATGCAATGTCAACAACTTCTAACAAAACGGCATCTTTTCGGGCGAGAACTGCTTCATTCAGGACGAAATTTCATACCTTAGCTCACAAAACAAGTACCTACTGCTACAATGAATATTGGCGCGCATAGAAAGCTGTTTCGGTTACAGCTCCAATCCAGGAAATTTTGGATCGCACCTCGTTTATTTGAAACTATTCCATTGTGTAAAAAAATTAACGAAGCGAAAAATTTCGAAAACGCAGAATATTTACTTTCTATCACATTAATTTGAGAAAAATATTACTCAGGTCTTTTATGGAGAGGTCTTTTTCCGCTAGTGCACTCTCTACATCCCAGAAATACTGAAATTAGGTTAAAAGTTACTCAAGAAAAGGTATTACACTGACTGATCACTTTATTGGAAACACCATGTTAATGTCGAGTTGGTTCACGTTTAGCTCAGATCACATCTGTAATTCTTTTAGCTAATCACAAGGTATTGAAGCCATTGTGCAAGAATATTGGCCCATCCTGGCATTAACGCAGGTTGGAGTTGATTTATACACTGCCGGAGAAAAAAATGCAACGCATGAAAGGAGTGTGTCAATTGTAAAGAAATTCCACACGAGCATAGTGTGGATGGCCTAAAACATGATTTAAACTTCACCACGATATTTGCACAGAATACTGGTACAGGTTGTACCAAAAGCTCCAATAGAACAATTTAATATACCGTATATCTCTACGATACGTTCGTATAGATGCTGCATATCATCCTGTGATACATTCTTCCAAGCATCTACAGCTGTTGACGCAATTGTTTATGATCAATTTGGCAGAAGTCTGGAGAACGTGCTGGTCAGGGAATGGCGAGCTACATGTTAGAGAGCTTGTAAGGTAGCACGAGCAGTGTGTGGACGTGCGTTATCCTGCTGGAACAGCACATTACCCTCCTGTTGCAAGAAAGGCAGGGGAACGAGTTCAACACTCTCCTGGAGTACCTTGCGCTGTTCACACACACCAAGGATGAGGGCGAGTTGTAACTGATGGCATCCCACACCACAATGCCAGATTTCGCTCTTCTGGTCTTCGTCGCACACGTTGATGTCTATCACTGGTGTGCTGGCAGAATCTGCTCTCATCACTGAAGATAACAGACCTCCATTCAGCTCTCCAGTCAGTTCTTTCGCGACAACCCTGCAACGTGACTGCAAGTAAACGGTTGCAAATGGTCCGTCTTGATATGGTTGGTATTACTTTGGCCTTTATCTCTGCTGTGGATGCTGTGCGGGTGTTTAGTGCTTCCCTTACTATCCGAAGGCCTTGGTGTGTATAAGTAATGCGTGCGCGTCCGGAATCAAGTCTACGTTTGTGAGTATCTTCTGTAGACCACTGCTGCCAACATCGAGCTATCACAGAAATATTATGTCGAATGTGGGCTGCGATTTGCCGATAAGATTTTCCAGCCTCTCGAAGTCCGACAATCCGACCACTGTCAAACACCGTCATTTGCTGCACAGGAGTACGGCTGCGTGTGCGAGCATGGCAGGTGCTGAGACTACTCTAGTATGTTACAATACCAGATTGATGATTTTATGTAAATTAGGGATGAACTCTTCCTCCAGTGGAGGTATTTTTGGGACACCCTGTATCAGTATTCTGTGCACATATCGTGGTGAAATTTAAATCATATCCTGTATGCCACTCTATTTGTGCAATCTCATTAAAATTGACCAATTCCTGCCATGTGTTGCAATTTTTTTGCCGGCAGTGTATTTATTTTATTTATTTATTTATTTATTTACGAATTGAGATCCAATACGTCCATCCAGGGCCTGTATGGCCAGAGGCCGACGAGTTAGGTCCCTGGATGGACCTGGATTCACGACTGCTGTATGATGGTCGCAGCAGCCGGGGAGGGGGGGTGGAAGATTGTCTATCACTGATGGTCGCCCATCCAGTGACTAGCCGTGCCTGATGTAGCTTAACTTCACAGAAGTTGTGTTGTTCAGTGAAAGCCCGCCTAAAGTTCTACGAGGGGAGATCAAAAAGTAAGCACTTCCATCGGTATGGCCATTTATTCCACCACCTATACAAAAGCAACACGGCTATAGCAGCATACAATGTAGGTTCACTTTTCCACATAGTCCCCAAGAGACCCTAAACATTTATCCGAACGATCAACCAACTTTTCGATTCCGGATGCATAGAAATCTCCTCCAGCGTTTTGTAACCACACGGTGAGTGACAGCCGCTTTCACCTCCTCATCGTTTTGAAATCGTTGTCCACCGAGTTCCGTTTTGAGCTTACCGAAAAGATGAAAGTCGCATGGCGCTAAGTCGGAACTGTATGGAGGATGTTGCCAAACCTCCCACTTGAATCGCTGCAGCAGTTCGCACGTTTCGAAATTGTTGACACCACTTTACAATTCCTTGTCGGAAAATTGCACGCTCTCCATATACAGCAGTGATTTCACGATGAATGTCCGTGCAATTCACCCGTTTGGCCCATAGAAATCGGATTGCTGCTCGCACCTCAAGTTTGGAGTGGACATCCAGTTGACGCGCCATTGCTTTTAGCCCGCTAGTCACACAAAACACGACGGGAAACCACAGCAACCGTCCTATCCGACGTCTGCGCAGTTAATGTCCCTTTCTCCGCTTTGCCCAAGATTGCGACACACAGCGCGCTTCTGCGGCGAGTTAGTGCAACTTACTTTTAGATCTCCCCTCGTAGATATGTAAAGTATGGACACTCCGCCATTTTTGTGCAAAATTCCTTCATAGAAACATCTATAGGGATGCAAGTAATATTTATAATGACTTTATTATATTAGTATTAATTATAATTTTTCCGGTTCTTGCAATGCTATTGCATAATAACCCGCGATTTGACCTTTTTGGCATTCCTGTAGATGGAATTTTTCACAGAAATGGCGGGAGTGTCCATACTTTATCTCTCTAGAACTTTAAGCCCGCCAGGCCACGGCCTCCCCCTAGCGGTGTTTGCAAACTTCGAATGAAACTTTCAACTTCGTTCTTCAAGTGCTCACTGGGTTGAGCTCAGGCAACTGAGCGACTAGATTACTGAACCAATCTGAGAGTAATCGACTATACTGACAGGATGCATTGTTCTCTTGAAAATGGGTAGCCATATACAGGCGCGCCTAGACAACTATTTTAGGCGGTTTCTGGCATTAAGACATATTTCTTTCTAGTCCTGTTATTGGTAAATAGGCCATCTCGTTTGGATATTTATATAAGCATGAACGGGGTCCACGCGAAGTTTGCACGGTAATCAGTTTTATCAAATTCAATTCATTCAAATTGTTTCGTTTGATGAACTCACATTTTCTTCTTTATTTATAGTTTTGTGATTGAATGATGATAAAAAGTTTTGCTTAGACAACAATGATCAGGTTGTGCTTTAAGTGAGCGCCAACAATGCTTAAACGTGCAACAACAATGCAAAACTCTTTTCGTGACGAACTCATATGTTCTCCTTTATTTATACTTGGATAGTCATTCGTTTTTTCGCCAATAATCAGCAAGTTATGAGCATTGTTATAAGCAAAACCAACGGCTACAACCAACACCTCCTAGGGTGCGTTCACTTATTCACTTGGAGTCACTCCGAGTGACTCCCGTGATTCTGTTAACGTTGTAAACAATGAAAAAGTTACGTCATTTCAGATTGAAAACGTCACACGCGTTCGCGTCACGTTCGCGTTTACGTGTGCGGAACCTCTCTATTATTGGTAGACGTACATTTAACATTTGACATTTTATGATGTAACAATGTATGACGTTCCGTGTATAGGCACACCTCTAGAAAGAAGGCCTGCAGACAAAAGGTGTATACATTGTTACATCATCATCAAGCGGCCAAATTTAGGGCTTACTATTGGTAGAAATACGATTAACAACAGCCGCTTGATGATGATGTAAAAATATATACACCTTTTGTCTGCAGGCCTTCTCTCTAGTAGGTATTGGTAGAAGCCTTCTTTCTAGGAGGTGTTGGTACCAGCCACCTTGCTGCTGAAAAGTTTTGGAATAACATTGCAACTCAGTAACCAATATTTGTTGTACGTGTTTTGGATAATATTTGAAAGAAATTTATTACAACAAACCACATTATATAACAATAAATGAATTGAACTATTTGGACGATACTTCTTTGTAGACCACATTTTTAGTGAAAACTCTGTGGTCTTTCTTCAAGTTGCCTTGTTTGTCACTTGCAAATAATTTTATCCTGACTATCTCGAACGATGTTGTTCTTGAAAATGCAACGTAAAGTTGGCCATGACTAAATACTGGAGATGGCAAGTAAATGCCAAGTGAATCCAGTATTTGTCCGTGGCTTTTTGTTGATGGTCATTGCAAAAGAAGTCTCAATGGAAACTGTTTTCGTCTTAATATAAACGGAAGATCAGAGTCACTTGGTGCAAGAATCACTCTTGGAATAAATGCTTTGGTACCTTTAAAAGATCTTGTCATTATTTCACAGTGAATGACTTTTGACATCATTTGTTTCACAATCATTCTCTTGCCATTGCAAAGATCTCTTGTGGTGTCAAAATTTCTTAGTAGCATTATACAGCACCAACTTTAAAGTCTACGAGAAGGCATACCTGCGGGAGTTAAACTCTGTAGGATATTTTTCTATCTCCTCGGCAATTGCAGTATCTTGCTGAATCGAATCTATGCTCGTGTAGCATTTCAAGTCAGACTGAATTCGTCTAAGGACATTTTCATTCAGTTGAAGACACTCATGGTTTTTGGAGCCAAGATTGCATGATTTACGATGCTGTTATCCTCAGGTTGGATGAGTTGAGGAAAGACAGCATCAACAATGCATCCATATTGCTGGAGGAATTTTGAAGTATCCTTCATCTAACCCAGGCTCTTGAAGTTGTCCATCTCCAAGTTTTAAAAGCCAATCGAAGAAGCCTCGGTCTTCTTGTGGAACATTCTTGTCATTGGCACGATCTGAACATCTTTCCCACATTTGCTATTCTTAATGCATGACGAAATTATCTCAGTTCTGCTCCCATTTGTCCACCGAAAAGGAACACGGCACCGCTAAATAAAATGGTGTATTGGAAGGGACTTGAGGCGCCTTCAGCGAAAATTTCCCTGTACAGTATGTTATTAATGGCATTTACACCATGATGTGGGGCCATGGGTGCTTCATCCCAAATGATGACTTTTGCTTTCTTCAGTTCTTTTGCCTTATCACTTTCATGTCGAACATTACAGGTGGATGTTTTGTTAAATGGGACAGGGAGCTTGAAGAGGCTGTGAGAAGTTTTGCCTCCCTCAAGCAATGTCGCTGCTATGCCCGTAAATGCACGTTGCAAAACTACATCGCCTGTGCTACGAACGTAATACATAATTGTTTGGTAGAGGAAGGTTTTTACCACTTCCTGCAGGCCTGTCAATAAAGAAAAGACACTTTGCTAGACGCTAAATTAGGATTTTCAATTGCTTGCCTAATTTTTTCTAAAGCCCGTTTTTGTCCTTGATTTAGCATTTCTTATTTTTCATCAAATAGAGCTTTTTCGGTGTCTGTGTCGAAATATTTGTTTCAGTGGATGTGCTCATCATAATTGCCATGTGGAACCTCGAGCCCAGAATGTGCCAATGACTTTACAGGTGTCTGCAACATAGATTTTGTTTCTTTGAATGTCATATAGAGAGCTTTTCTCCATCAGGAAAACGTCTCTTATAGTCTTCCATAAGATTGTCTTTATGTCTGTCGAACAATTTGGCTGCACCAGATGGTTGACACATGATGCAGATAAATGCAAATAATTGCCTAAGCTGTATTGGCATTTCATTGGCACCCTCATTTAGGCAAATATCCCATTCCGAGTCAACATCAGTTAGGCCCTTTGAAATGTAGGCTTCTTACCAATATGGAACTAAAGGTTGAATAAGGAACAGGGTTTCCTGTAACAGTTCTTAAATCATCAAAAGAGGTGGCTCCTCGAACATGTAGAATGAGAATTCGGAGGAACCATTTCTTCCTCTCTGTGAGACTTACAGTAAACATCCTACAATTGTAGTTTCAAACAATGCTGATATAAAAATGCCATCAAACAATGCTGATGCAAACAATGTATATGTAACCTTGGTAACATAGCGGTGACATTAGCCGGTTATATATATAGATAAAAAATATTTTATTGTTTATTCTTGTTAATAAAAAATAACTTAATGTTAAAGGTTCCCCATAACCAAAAGTGCCATGGACACTGCTCATGTTTTTCTGATGCCTCCTGAGGTTGCGAAGAGGGAAAAAAATATCTTGAATCGTTCACAAGCAGTGTTGCCAATTTAGCAGGGATATATCCAATTTAAAAGCTCATTTTCATTATTTTGTGCATTATACATTTAATTTACGAAGTGGTATAATATGTTTATTTATTAATGAATGATTCTATACTCATTTAAAAATGGAGAAGATAAAATAACAAATAATAAGAATAAACAATAAAAAGTTCGCCAATGAATATTGATGAGAGTTTTTGAAGAGAATGGTAGATGGTTGCTGTGCATTGTTTAATTTTTATTAAAAATGTACAACAAAAGACAGGCGCATGAAAAAAAACGGCTAAATTGGCAATACTGCACACAAATGATTATAACGATCAAAGTCTTCGATTGTTACGTCGTTATGTTGACTCTGAGCACGGTCTATAGATATTCATGGTCATCGAGCTCCATTGTTAAAATGAAGCTAAAGTTTCTAGCTCCCAATAGGGCGGCAACTCCATTGAAAAGTGGCGCTGCATGTACAATCGGCCCCAAAACGCCTGTAGCGCCGCCCTATCGACAGACAGAAACATTACTTTCATTTTCAGTTTCAATGAAAAACCTCTATCGCAGGTCACGGTCGGCCCTCGTGCAATCTATGCGGCACCTGGCGCGATCTGTTTTCCTTAGCTTCTCGAAACAATGGAAAATGGCCGAAGCTCGATGATCATGAATATCTATAGATCGTGCTCTGAGCCATGACGCTAGTACTCTGATCACGTGATCATATTGACTGGGAGCATAACTCCGAACGAATAAGTGAACGCACCCCTAGAAAGAAAGCCTCACAACTGAAACGTCACATATTGTTACATCATCATAATTCGACCATTGTTGATCGTATTTCTACCAATAGTAAGTCCTAAATTTAGTCGACTTATGATGATGTAACAATGTATGACATTTCAGTTGTGAGGCTTTCTTTCTAGGAGGTGTTGCTACAACCATGGTATTCAAATTTACCATGCGAAACTCATTTTCATGCAACGATTCATGCAACAATGCGTTCTTTTCGGACAAAAAAGAAAATTTTTTTAGTAATAGTAATTAGTGAACTGATATTCCCCAAACCATTATTCTATCTTTTCCCATGTATAGTGTTGTCACGGCTTCGTATATTCCTGCTTTTTGCGTCATTTTCTCGTCCAACCATTAAAATTGTGGAGTAAGGCCGGAGACTGAACGAACCAAGCGGCTCCTTTCTATTCACCATATGTCCAATTTCTATGCTCCTTGGTTCACAGCAGCTTTAAGTTCATAGCAACTACTGCTCCTCTGTTATCGCAAACGATACGTGTCAGTCACCTGATACCTCTTCTCTCCACATGCCCACATCTGTTTGGACTCTGTTGCAAAACTGCTATTCTCTGAACACCCGACATACTGCTGCTTATCAGAAGCTAAGGATGTTCAAACCGGCTATTTTTGCGCTAGCTAATATTCCACGTTCATAGTCTTTCGACCTACAAGGTATGTATAAACAAATTGGACGAATATGTCATTTGTTTATAAATCTAGCAAACGTTTCCCACAGTTAAGTGGGCTCCTTACGACCAACTAATTTCATCATGGTTACACGACATTATACTGAGATCAACAAAGGTGAATTTCGGTGCGTGATATGGAACGCTAGGGAGGGTTCCCCGAAAGTGTATAGAGTTTCACAACTTTCTGTTGAAGCAGCAAATCGACGTTGCTTTCCTCTGTGAAACACACCTCAAGCCAAGTCGAGATTTCAAGCTACCTGGTTACTGTGCGTACCGTAACGATCGTATGACTCCAAACACTACAAGATATGCCTCTGGTGGTACTGCGATCATCATCAAGAAGGGAATTAAACATCAAGAATTGGTCTCCAAATCTTACGCAGGAATGGAATCGGCGTCCATCATCATCAATGACGTCTCCCTTGGTGAAGTGAAGTTCGTGGCGCTCTACAATTCACCTAAACATACTCTCGACGTTAGCGATCTCGATGAACTCTTCGAAGGTGACATTCCAGTTATACTGGCTGGTGACCTTAATGCCAAACACCCAAGCTGGAACTCCAGAACACGGAACTGCAATGTCATGATTCTATACCGGTATATACAAAGTAAGGATGACATCATTGCTGGTGAGGGCTAGGGCGTAGGATTTCTAGTTCTCGAGTCCACCTGGTCGTGGGTTCGAATCCCGCCGTGGGCATGGATGTTTGTCTGCGTACAGATATAACTTGTGTAAAAGGCGCAAAATGACCTTAGTAGTCGACGCCAAAAATTCTAATAAACAAAACCAATAAACCAAACATCATTGCTGCAGGGCCAGTGGAGGACACTAACTACTGTGACCATTCCCCTGTAAGTGACGTGTTGGATATCTCACTGATGAAGGGTTTCTTCAAGTCATACATCATCTTCACGATTTATGACCTTTCTTCTGATAACTAGCCTGTGGCGTTAAACTTTGACAATGTCAACATCAATTTCAGAGACGAAGTCAAGCATCGGCAAGATTGGAAGCTCTTCAAAAAAATCCTCAAGGACCATGACTGCCAACTCGATAGAGCAAACTGTACGGATGACATCGATCAACGTGTTGAAACATCACCAGGCGAATAAATAGTGCCACTGAAGCTAGTGCTACCCATTGGAAAATAAATCTCCTCATCGAATTGTGCTTACCCAGTTTTGGCAACGTTTTCATGTACCTTGGCTAAACACCAAATATAACGGGTTAGTACGCAGAGTCCAGAAAAAAATAAAAGAGTTACGCGACGCTAGGTGGAATGATAAGCTGAAAAGCTTGTCAGCCCGCGACAATTCGATTTGGAGCATGGTTAGAGTTCTGCAGAAGAAGAAGAATGATACGCTTCCTTCACTTCGCACCCTTCAAGGTAATTACTTCCAAACTAATCAAGATAAAGCACAAATAATTGCAGATTCCCTAGAGATGTAGTTTGTTACTCCTGATAAAAATAATCCCGAGAGTTAACTCATGTCCCAGCGTGCGGAAGATGGTCTTATCAAACTTGATGAAGTCCCGCAACTTACATCGAAGATTAACATCGAGACTGGCGAGATAGCTGCCATCATCAGAAATCTCAAACTGAGTAAGGCTCCAAGAAGAGACAAGGTAAGTAATAACGCCCTATGGAATCTGCCGAACAACATTATTAATGACATCTCGAATAACATAAGCGATTGCTGGAAGTTTTCCTACTTCCCGACTCCTTGGAAGCAATCTATTGTGTTAAATATCCCGAAGCAGGGGCAAAATCCTGCAATTCCTGCAAGCTACCGACCTATCAGTCTTCTCCCGTCGATGTCCAAAGATTTGGAGAAAACGATCCTCACCAGGTTCAAGGACCATTGTCTCACCAATGATCTACTTCGGAAAGAGCAGTTCGGCTTTCGTGCTGGCCATTCGTGTCAGATGCAGATATGGAGGCTTGTTGAAGATCTGAGCACCCAACTGAACCTTTCAAGGTACTGTGGCGTGGTTTTTCTTGATGTCAGTAAGGCTTTCGATCAGGTATGGCACGAAGGGCTAATCTACAAAATGATTAAAGACGAGTTTCCTCCTTATTTGATTTTGATGGTGAAATCCTTTCTTAGCGACAGGTTCTATCAAGCTAAAGTTGGCGAAAACTTCTCCACTCCCCGCAAGGTAAAGGCCGGTGTCCCACAAGGCTCTGTCCTTGGGCCCGTTTTATTTAATGACTTTGTACATGATTTCCCAAAACCAGAAAAATGTAATTTATATTTCTATGCTGATGATGCTGCCATCATGGCATGGGAGCACCAGCCATCTCACGTTATCACTCGTCTACAGAACACCTTGAAGAAATTTGAAAACTGGTTTAATTGCTGGAAACTGAACCTTAACGTCGGAAAATGCAAAGCTATATACTTCAACAAAAAACTTATGCGTCCCTCGGATTCTCTTGTCCTATTCAATAAGGAACGCGAATGGGTCAAAAATTACAGGTACCTTGGCGTTATAATCGACTCAAAACTCTCCTGGAATTGTCACGTGACTTAACGTTCTGAACAAAGCAAAGAAGGTTAAGTACAGCCTCATAGCTCTCCCGAGTCGAAACAGTGCCCTCAGCATCGACAATAAGATGCTATTGTACAAGACGATGATGTGGACCATCCTCCTCTATGGCATACCTGCGTGGGCAACCATATGTAAAAGCATAAGGAGTGAACTCCATCGTTCCAGAATGTTACCCTGAGAACCATTGCCTATTTCACTGTATTTATATGGAATTTATTCTGGTAGGGTGAGATTCGTGAAAGCACTGCTTTCGTCCCATCCGAAGAAATATACGCTTCACTGGTCGATTGTCGATTGTCGTTGTGTAACCTGGGGGTCTAGGCTGAGCTCATCGACAAGCAGTCGACTGTCGACAAGTTTCGATGGTCACGTGGTTAATGACGCATTTGTCGATTCGAGCTAGCATGAACACGACTTGTCTACAGTGTCTACAGAGTCTACAGTGTACACTTGTCTACTTGTCTACAGAGTCTACAGTGTACAGACTCTACACCGTCGATTTTCGAGTGTAGACTTTGACCATCGACAACTGCCTACAATTCTGCCATTCTTGTCTACAATTCAAGAGCAGTCGACTATGCACTTGACGATCGTTATTTCAGAATTTTGCAACAGATTTCTTATTAAAATCTTTTTTCCTTCGTTTCCGGCCTGCAGGTTAAATACACACAGCTCAAGAATACACATTTTCTAAAAATATTAACAAAAACTTGTTTAAAAATATTTACATACATGAAGTACTCTCTTGTGCTACGAAACTTGAACTGTGAAAATGATAATATAGTGTGTCTACAGTTATGTGTTTATGTGTATACATGGATAAATGTTTGAAATTATGTGTAAATGTGTGTAAACTTGTGTATATCAGTGTATATCATCTAGCCATACGTGTGTAAATTTGTGTATAAATGTGTAATATGCAACCTATTGACGGTTAGATTTTGTCGAGATCGACAGCTTGTCGATGAGTTCAGCCTAGACCCCCTGAGCGCCTAGTGAGACTACCCTGGACAGTCTCTCAAACACTGAGCTAGTAAATAATGGCTGCATTGACTGTTCCCACGCCTGGGGAAGTCATTAGTATTCAAGAAATCTTCGAAGTCATCCACCGACTTAAGAGCAAAAAAGCAGCTGGTATCGACTCCATCACCAATAGTGCTCTCAAAAACTTGCCTCCTAATGTTGTATCGACCATTACCAGAGCCATGAACGACTGCTGGAAACTTGGTTGCTTCCCAGATAAGTGGAAGGAGTCCGTCATTGTTAACATACCCAAGCCTGGTCTAAACCCTGCTCTCGCTGTCAGCTACAGGCCCATAAACGTACTACCTATGTTATCAAAAGTCTTTGAACGCGTCATTCTGAAGAGGATTAACGACTTCTGTGCGACCAACAATCTTGTTCGGGAGGAGCAATTCGGCTTTCGCTAGGTCACCTCTGCCAACTTCAGATCTGGAGGCTTGTTGCAAATCTAAACACTCCTCTAAACTGTGCTAAATACGGTGGTCTGGTCTTCTTTGATGTCCGGAAAGCTTTCGATCAGATTTGACACAAAGGCCTCATATATAAAATGATTACTTGTGGTTTTCCGGACGATCTGATTGCTTTGATTAGTTCCTTTCTGTCAAACAGGATATTTCGTGTCACGGTTGGCTGCCCCATGTCCGACCTTTGTGACTTCACTACTGGTGTTCCCCAGAGCTCTGCACTGTTCAACTTTTTCATCCATGACTTTTACTAATGGCAAGCTATATCTATTCGCTGACGACGTGTCCATCATGACTACTAATCGCAATCCCGCTCACGTCATATCTCGGTTACAAAAAGCCTTACATCAGTGCGAGAAATGGTTTGCTAAGTGGAGACTCAATCTAAATGTTGACAAATGCAAGGCGATGTTCATTACGAAGAAACTTCGAAAACCCCCGAGCCCTGTCTTCCTTTCTGGTAAAGAGCTCGAATGGGTAAAACATTACAAATACCTCGGAGTGGTAATAGATGCCAAGCTAAATTGGAGCGCCCTACGCCATCAACAAGGCAAAGAAGGCAAAATTCAGTTTCGTAGCTCTTCTAGGGCGGAACAGCGCGCTTGGATTGGACTGCAAACTATTGCTATACAGGACGGTAATCTGAACCTTCTTGCTTTATGGTATGCCTGCCTGGGCAACAATATGTAAGTCCAGATGGAAGGACCTTCAAACTTTCCAAAACGTTACCTTGAGGACCATTGCCCAACTTGACAGGAGAGTTGCAACAAACACTTCTATTGCCGACGATGTTGATATATCTGCAATTGGAAACCACGTCCAGGAGTTTCTGAAAAAGCTGCTTCCAAAGATGAAGGACCATCCCAATCCTCTGGTTGGAGGTATTCTTGAGCATCCGTTTACCTTTAGAAGCTTCCTCAGGCACCGCAGGCCTCGTCACATCTTGGACATCAATTTCGTCGACATCCGAAAGGCCATCTTTCCCGAATACTGGATCTCCTAACTTCTCGTGCCCTTGTCCCTCGTCAATCAACAATCGACTCTAAGTCCTAATAGGAAAGGACTCCATCTTATCCTCTTGATGACTTAACTAGGTGTCATTTGGCTTCTTGCCTAGTTCAGCGTATTTCTCCTGGTTACTTTCTGGACGAGTATGGCAGTGGAAGCGTTGCTTTCGGACCGCTCGTTTCGTTTTCCCTACACTGTTCCATTGTCAATTGTTGTGAAACGCGAGTCATACTGAAGAAGGCCATATTGAGACCGAAATGTATACATATATGGTGTATTAAAATTTTTTTTCTGGACAGAAATTTCTTTTCTCTCTCTTTCAAGTATTCCAGCTTCCACAGAATTGTAAGGTCAGTTTGTATTTTACGTTATTTTCTTAGCTCTTAGGTAGTTTGGTTCGAATTCAATTAATTCTTATCCCTCACATTATATGATTTACATTTGAATGATCATATCAAATTTTTTTTCGATGAAGGTTGCTTAGGTAATAGGACCCAAAAATAAAAATTTGTAATGTGAAATGACTTGTATACGGAAAACACTGCAATTTCTGTTTACGAACAAAAAGTATTATCATATTAAAAAAGTAAAGGGATTGGACTCTCGCCCATAATTTCCTCCCCGACCCTTTTCGCAAATTCTTTTAAATCTTTTTCTATTATCGACCAATACTTCTCATCACCTCTAGACAATATCAGTAGTGGCTCAATAGATTGCCATATTTCAGACCACCTTCCAATCTTTACTTTATAAGCTTTCTCCAGTCCCTCCTTCATAACTTCCTTTTTCAACATTCGCGGTTTACCGTTTCAGTGGATTGCAAGTTTTTTAAAAGACAGACAATATTCACTCACTCTATCCAATATCTCTTCCTCAATTTTAACCCTCAATACCGGTGTCCCTCAAGTGGTCTTATCACCACTGCTCTTCAACATGTTCATAAATGATTTACCTTTAGCTCTGACTCCTCTCACTACTATTCTATACGCCGATGACGCTACTCTATTATTTGCTGACTCATCTCTATCACTAATCCAACACACAATTAACCATATACTCAACAACCTATCAAACTGGAACAAATTAAATAGCTTACATTTAAATATCGAAAAATCTACTTACATCATTTTTCATCAACGTAACAAAAAATTAGATCTTCTGAACTGCTCTCTAATTTACAATAATATGACCCTTAAACCTTCTAAAAATGTTAAATTTCTAGGCATCAATCTTTCACACAACCTTTCATGGGATTTCCATATAAATACCCTCTCATCCTCATTAAATCAACGTTTAGGCATGTTTTCCCGCCTCCACTTCCTCCCAAAAAAGATCTTACTTCTCCTATATTGCACACTAATACAATCTTCACTTATATATGGAATACAATTCTGGGGTCATACCACCAAATCAAATCTATTACGATTACATCGTTTACAAAAATGGTTCGTAAGAATCTACCTAAACTTAAATAAATCCGACCATGTCTCCCATCTATTTCCTTCTGTAGGAATATTACCCATTTCCCATTTATCTCATTTCACTTAGCTCTCTTCATATATAAAGTTTTAAATAATAAGTTTTCAGTAATCTTCCCTCCTAACTTTTATAATTCTTCCCCTCTCCACTCTTATAACTTACGTAACAAAGATTACCCAAGTTAGCAATAAAATACACTTATCAACATAACAGTATCTCCATCTCCGGATACAAGCTATGGAATTCTTTTCCCCCCGAATTACGCACTACCCCTTCCATATCTACCTTTAAATCCAAACTGAAGACTCTTCTAACTAAATCCACCTATTAATATCCCACCAATTTTGCAATTGTTCTCAATTTAATAACTACCTATTAGATTGCTTCCACCCAGGGACGTAACTTGTTGGCCAATGGCCATACCGGACCTGGGTGGATATCTTCTGTATTTCCTTCAAATAAATAAATAAATAAATAAATAAATAAATTCTTATTTCTTCACTGAACATCACCTTATGACAAATGATTTTACTAATAATATTGGAGTATTTTATTTTACTATCCCGCCATCGCCCGATTGTCCGGTCAGCCTAATTAACTGCCATTACTGTACCCTTTTTTTAATATCTCATTGGTGCCAACATTAAGAAGCTTAAGAAGATGAATTAACATTTATTTTCAAAATATTGGTGATTGTCGAATCGTTAAATATTTAATCGCGTAATGAAAACCAAGATGACACGCAAATTAGAAGATGAAGTCATTTTATAATAACAAATTATATTAAGGAGATGACAGGTAAAAATATTTTAAATGAAATCGTCATTGGTTTCATTTTTTTCTCATCATTTGTTTTAGTTTTAAATTCTTTAATTCTACAGAGGCGTGTTATATTCTTAAATAGAATTGAGTTTTCGGTTTCCTCCAAATAATTTTAATAAGTTCTTTCTGTTAATCATCCTTAGCGTACATTAAAAACGCAACAACTATTAAATTTAAAAAAAAATTTTCTATTAGTTAAATGTCTTGTCGCTAGATGTCACAGCCATCAAAGAAATCGAAAACATCACCTCGAGTAAGACTCTAAATTGGTTATTAGAAATTTAAAAAGCGCTGTTAATAGAGATTTTAAAAAGTGTTGTTTTTTACTTTATTACTTTATTATTATTTCCTTTATTACTTTATGATTATTTACTTTATTACTTTATTATTTTAAAAGTGTTGTTATTTACTTTACATTTTAAAAAGTACTCTGATTTTAAAAGAGTGCTGTTAGATTTTAAAAAGCACTGCTTACATTTTTTGTTAATACATAATAAAATAATGTTATTAGATGTTTTGTTCTTCACTTAAGAATTGGTATAATAATACTTCCTTTTTAATGTAAGTTTATTTGAAATTCTTCGGATGAATCACACTTACCATCTTCGAAATTGTCAAAGTGTTAGTTCATAATTTGAAGAGGAAAAAGTAACTATATTAAAAAATGTAATATTAATCCCGCTTTAAGGGATGAATATGAATATTTTAATGGACAATTTTTATAAGGGGGCAAAAAAGTCAGGAAGAAAAAGAGACAGTCCGAGTTGTCTGCTCTTTTATGCATGAAGGGTCTCCAAAAAACCTGCAAGACAATTTCTTTTAATGGGCAATTTCAAGAAGAAAGGTTGGTGCGCAATCTCTTTTCGTCTGTGATCTATTTATTTTTTATTTTTTTTTTATTTTTTATTTTACCTCGAGAGATGGCCTTTCTCCCATTTCCCTATTCCCTGTCTTCTACTTCTTGTCCATCTCATATACGTGTATATCAAGGCGACATCCATCCGAAAAACCTTCCAGAAGAAATAGGAATGGCTGAAAAAAAGAGAAAAGAGTCCCGGTTAGTGAATGTTGAATGGCAGTCCGTTTCTTTTTGGCCAAGGGCTTACCGGCAAAATCTCGGTTGGAAATGGAAAAACAGCTGATTAAATATTCATCCTTTATATCCTCCCTCTTTCTCCCTTTCTTTCTCCCGTTCTGATTCCGGTGAATTAATTATGAGTTTGTGGAACAGCAACAAGCCATGAATCCAAAAAAAAAAAAAAAAAGAAAAGAAAAAAGAAATTACATAGAATGGGAAATGAAACAAGAACTATATGAAATAAAGTATTTCGTGTCTGCCTGTAGAAGACGGAGTCTATCAGGAGGAAAAGAAAGAAGACAAGCCCTTTTTAACCCCTGAAGATGAAATGAAATGAATTTCCTCTATCGTTCTTAAAATGCCATGTTTTCTTCTTCGTTTGAAATTTCTTTAAAAGTTATATATTCTAAGTAGATAAATACGACAAAAAAATAAAATGGTTAGATTGAATATAGTATTAAACTGTCAACACAAGCAAATAGAGAACAGTGAAAAACTTTCATCTAGCATGATATTATTTTAAAATATTTAATTATTTTATGATTATTTTGTTTAATTATTTTTATTATTTTATATTTCATTTAATTGAAATTATTCTTCGTTTAAAAAACTTCACTATCTTAAAAATCCTGGAAAATCCTGATAATAAGCAAGTACAAATTCATTTAAATTCAAATTATTTACACTTTTCTTTCAAAACATATTCATACATTCATTATATTCATAGGTTCATTATTCTAAAGATTTACAGATGTTTAATAAGAAATTCTGACATTTATGCAAAATTAATTTGATCTTGAAGGTAGCAATGAAGTATTTTTTTTAAACTTGGAAACAAAGAATTTATTTTGATTTAATTACATATACTTTGCTTACTTAAAATTTAATCATAAGGAGGGTGGAAATTGCCAAAATTCATAAGTGATTATTAATTATCGAAGATCTATTTATTATCTTGATCTGCAGATTTTTGGAAGAAGTTTTAAACGTAATAGATAGGCTACAATAGAAAATATTTAAAATAGTACAACTAAGCGACGGATTTAAAAATATATCAAAATTATAATAACTGAAACTTTAAAATAAGTATTTATAACAAACTTTATAATGATCAGGTCCTTTTAAAAATTGGGAAATTAAAAAACATATCAAAAAGCATATTATCTGTATATAATCAGCTGCATTTTGAAGTATCTCCCAAAATTTTAGATGCCTAAAATCCAGAAATAAAAAAACTCGCTGGACAGACACACAGATACGTTAGTGAATGTTTTCGATAAATGTTGTATTGTTTGTTTTTTATACTCCCTTTCCTTTAATCGATAAGTGATAATGTCGATATATGGAAATTTTATATAAATATGTTTTACAAGAGCATAAAATGTTTTCTGATCCTCTCATTAAATACTCTACATCTTATGCTATGCATGAATCTTGTTCTCTTATCTTAATAAAAATATTTGAAGTCAAATTATTTTTAATTTTTTCTTTTGTTAAAACTTCATTAAAAGAACTGTCATAAAAAATATTTCTAAAAATATTTCGTTTTTGTTTCGTTTTATTCATAACTATTTCAAAGAGTAAATAAAAGAGAAAATCTTAATATCTGTGGGTCCAGAAAAACAAGATGCAAATCCATAGAAAAATTTTAATCGACGTGAATATACATTTCGGCATGAAGAAGTCAGCTTGGCTGCCGAAATGTACATTCATAGCGATTAAAAAAAAATCCCTTAAAATTTGCGCCTTGGCTTCTCTGGGCTTTTACTTATCTATTTGAATTTTAGAATTATTAACAAAAATTATCTTTTTAGGGACAATTATTTTTTATTTGCGTTATTTTAAATAAGAAGTTTTATAAGTTTCTTTTCGGTGAATATGCGCTGAAAAGTTGAAAACATCGTATATAGAATATGGCAATTGTGTTAAACTGAAAGTGTAGAATGCAGTATTTCTTCATTCCTACGATCATGACATATCATCTCTCTTATAGCAGATTACCATCGATTGTAATAGCTTTATTTTTATATTTTGCAATCCCTGTTAATTAACATGTCTAAAATGCAAAAAAAAGTTGGATAGTGACCGGCGAAACATTAATTTAAAACAAGTATTTTTTTATTGATATTTTTCCCCTCCTGTCCATTCCATGGACTCTAGAATATTGGCATAATGGAATTGCTCTGAGGTAGATGGACCGAACAAAATATTTCAAATTGCGAAAAGAAAGAGACAAAAGAAAAACACAGAGAGCGAGTATATTGAGATAAAGGTGGTTGCAATGAGATGGGTGGGTGGATGACCAGTGGTAAGCTTGGGAACGGTTCTTTGTGATTTCCCTTGGTTGCAGCGTGAGACAACGCCCTGTGATTGGTGGCTTGTGTGCGTTCCTCCACCGGCACTTTATAAACGTCGAGCCCAATCGCCATCGCGCGTCTATCACGTGAGCTCTCTGCCTCCACCAACCGATCCCACCAAGTATCGAAGGGACCCTACTGCCACCCCCTTTGAAATATTGAGCGTTACGAGCGTTCGACCGGAAATAAAAACACGCGCTGATCTTGTTTGCGCGATTCCCCACCACCGCCAACCACCACCTCACGTCTCTCGTTTGGAGAGAAAACAGAGAAAACAATTCCGAATTGAGGAGCGGCGAAGAGTTGGCAAAGGCTACGGTGGTTTTTGGCTAGGGAATTGACGTTGACCCTCCGTCGGAACCGTCTCGGGGGAATCTCTTTTTAAGGCTTCAGAAGAAACAGTTTAAATGAAAGCGGACTAGTCCGTGCAAAAGGGGAGAGGGAAGAATGAGGCAAACGCGATTGATAAAAAGAAATCGAACCTGACACATATGGCCAATAGAGCTGGAGACGATGGACACGATGGGGATAAAAGGGAAGGATGAGTGGAAAATTAAAGAATGGGAAAATATTCTATTTTATTTTTCTATTCCCCATAATAAATCCCTACCGAGAGCAAATTTTATCGATATATAAACATTATTAAATGATAACAGCTTTACATTATTTGAAAAAGAAAATAATGATTGTTTATTTACAAATTTATCACTGCTCTCTTCGGCGGTAAAAAAAATCATTATATGAAAATCCGTGTTATTTGCATATAAATAAACATCTTACAAATATAATTCCTTTGCTCTTACGTGGACCTGATGAAACTGACTTTTGTGCCACAGAATGGAAATCAACTTGAGGTAGAGTTGACAAGCTGTATAAGAGAAAACACAAGTTTTTTATGTAATAAATGTACCATAATTTTAAGAAACGCTATTTCAGAAATAGAAGAAATATTTAAAGGTTTGGAATATGCTGCGTCTTATAAAATGTTGTTAAAACATAAAAAGAAAAGCAAGTAAATATTAAATTATTTTATTTAGATTAACTACTTAATGCTTAAATTAAACAACGCGCAGTGCTGTTAAGTTAAACAATTATCACACAGAGATTAAATTAAAGTATCTTAATGAAAATTTATCTGGAGATTTCTCAGGACTGGAGCTTTCAATAATGATAAGAAAATTATTTTGAGACATAATTTAAATATTATTTATATAAAAAAAGATAAAAATCTTCGATCAGAAATGTAAATTAATAAATAAAAGAATACTAAGAAACTTTTTTTTGTTTAAATTTATTTCAGTAGCATTAAAATTATTTATAAAATTAATAAAATATATGACCCAACATTAAAAATGGAATTTCTTGTAAATGATTATATGTATTTAAATGTTCATATAAGGAAATGAAGGCACACCAAGGATTAAATATTTATCTTTTCAACAATGTGTAATTTCCATATCCAAGCTTTTGTATTAAAATTCAAATTTATAAACATTCCTCTAAGGAAAATACACCATATTATCATCGAAGCAATTTTATTTTCACTATAGAAAAATTCAGTGCCACAGACGGCTCTAGTGTTAAAATACGCTGCCGTCATTTTTCACTCTAATAAAATTACTTCTGATAGTTTTCAACTCAATTACATTTAAATTACCAGTGAAATTATCGATAGTATGCCTGCGCAGAAACACGATTTAACCAAATGATTTAGAGCTTTATTTTTAACTTGGAGAAAGATGATGAAAATGAAAATTAAATTTACTCCCTTTTGAGAGTGAATTGAAAGATTGTCAAAGTCACAAAGAATAGAAATCACAAAGTGTTCATTGCCAGAAAGGATGGCAGAGAATTTGCATGATAGATAAACTTAGTTAAGAATTTCTGCGTTGTTCGAATTTTAGTCGAACTTCAGTTTAATGAACTTTACTTACATGAAATTTTAGTTTAGCGAATTTTTTTCGTCCTTCTATTTCAAAATAAAATGGACTTTACTTTAACGAATTTCAATTTAACGAACTTTCACTTTAACGAATATAATGAGTTGATCATTGGCAATAACTCACTTTAACGAATTTGTCGAAGCTTTAGGCCTATGCCGATGTTCATAGAAATATGTTTTAAACGAGATACGATATAGCTGTCTAATCAATCAGTTATGAACTATGTGATGAATAAAAAATGATGACTATTAATAAACGCTAAATTGCTATAAAAAAAGACAAAATTGAAGCATATTATCGTTGGAGCATGTAGTAATTAGAACATTTTTTTTTTAAATTATTTACTGCTGCTAAGAATTGAACAATATTTTACGTGTATGTTTAATTTATTTTTCATCGTGTATGCCTATCTTGGATTTGGTTTCTCTACTTATTATAATTTATTCCCTTGGTTATTGCTTTTGCCTGGGTCACTATCTAATAAACTTCCGGTTAATATTAGAACAGGAATTGCTTTGACATGTAGTAACAAGATGTGTTCTTTTTTTGTGCTGCTTTGAAGATGTTATAAAGATACTTCTTCCTTATTTGGAAATTTTTATGGAAGTTTCACTCTAACGAAATTTCAGTTTAACGAATTTTTTCTTACTCTTTAGGAATGCGTTAAACTGAGGTTCGACTATAGCCTTTTATTCCGAATTTTCAACTTATGTATGGCTTTTAAGATTTTACCTACCATATTTTAATAAATGTGAGAGATTCCCACAAATGTCGATGACGTTTTCAGAAATAAAAAAAAATTAATTATCTTCTCAGAATTAATTCTCTGGTTAATGAAAATTTTCAATGCACTTAATTCATTTTCTTCACGTCTTCATAATACGAAGAATAATTTTTATTGCGGAGGTCTTTATAAATATTATTTTTTATTTTAATGATTGAGTATTGGAAAGTTTTGCCCAGAACTGCCTGGTTAGATTCTAGCATGTAAAATGTTATTTTCATACTTCCAAACATTCAATTTTATATCCGTAGTGAAATATTGTATTTTTGTCTTGGAATATACATGTATCAGCCTATGTATGACCGCCACTTCGTGCAGATTGCCCGGTTTCAGTTGCTTCATCATGCTCACATGTTGTATTAATTATACGACAATTTAAGCAAGGCAATTCATGTTTAACTAGTCATGAGCTAGGCGGCGATCTGAAAGACACGACGATTATTAGAATATTGCTTGCAGGTAAACTTTAAGATGAATTGGGACTAGATATGATATTGTGCCACCCACGTGCGGGGGTGGACTCTCAGTGAGTAGTCCTATA
>JAHWFO010115002.1:1575887-1650936 GCA_023313115.1 Rhysida immarginata
CACGCACCACCCCCAACAAATGAAACACACACTGACCCTCAGTCACAATATAAGGCATTGTTTGGATTTTGTGAAGGAAACGCAATTAGCCTGATTTAATCAACAGTGATTAGGAAAGCATGATACGTCTTTAATTGATTCTGTCTAAAGCATCTTTTTTATTTCTCGCACTTCCTGCCTTATGTGAGGAACCGCATTCGAACCTCATATAATAATGATTTTTATAAGGCAATGACTTTTCCCCATACATGTAGTATCTATGGACAAATTTCTCGTAGCCGTTAATATAAATCTTTTGAGTTTTGTCTGAAATGCCCGCTATCCCAATATTAATAATTTTTGAACGGTTTTTCTTTGCGGGAGAAATTGTGACATCTATCTGAACATGCTTCAATACTGACTCATGCCATTGTCTTGCAAAGCGACAGTGCGAACTTAATCTGTCAGCAAGATGATATTCCGCTCCAGTTCTACCGCCAATTCCGTCACTTCTTCAACATCATCTTGCCAAACTCATTACAATTTTGCTAAACCGCTTTAATCATTTGTAAATCCCCTGTATTTTTAAGTACTAACTGCACAGTTATATTTTTAAATATTTTATTTGTTAAATACTAATTCATAAGAAGTTGTCTTAATGCTTACAAATACAATTTTAATAAAGGATAGTATTAATACAACTTTATCAGTTATTTAAAAATTCATTGAATATAGCTATAGACTATTGTATATTAAAAAAAAAACTCTTAGCAATACAAGTACAGAGTAGTATGTTGCCGAAATCGTAATCATGTCATCTCTGTCTATAATAGTCGACCATAATAATAGTTGAGAGGAGAACTGAAAAATAAAATCAGAAACAATTAATGTCAACAATATTAATCCAAATATAAATTTCCAAAGCAAAATAAGTAAACAACTGATATTATGATAAAAAAGAAGAAAAAACACATTTACTGATACTTAATATACAGATTATAACGATACATCAGCCATACCAGTACTTATCTATTATGTCAATGTTGATGGTTTCTAAATGTTTTAAAATTCTTATTTTATGAATGTTGTTTAAATGTAAACATCAGCAGAATCTTAAATATTAAAAAAATGTCATGATACTTAAAGGAATAGATTTTGGCAATGAATTCTCACGTTTGTTCTACTGAACGACGTAATTCCATTGAGGGATATTGAATAAGAGCAAGGGCGATGGGCTATAAAAATTATAATGAACTCTTAAATAATTTTAAAGAAAATTTTGGCTGTAACTTTGTCTCGATTAATTTAATTGATTGCTTTTAATTCCCTCCAATAATATCTATATAGCATATAATAAAATATGCGAATGGGGGAACTAATTTTTAACCACATTTATCAAGAGATATTTGATAGTGTCGCGAATCAAATTAATCATATATGATACCAGGTTGGAGTTTGTTTTTTTTCTTACTTTCCCTATCTGCTCTCTTGGCGCTTTCACTAAGTTCCCGTCAGGTCAGGAATTTGAGAAACACTTCTTTAACCCAAACGAGATTAATACGGTTTTTATTTTTAATGATATTCCATAATATTTTATTGTTTATTAACATAATTAATATTAACGACCTCGATTGGAGTTTTCTCTACCAATAATGCTATAATGTGCTAAAATTAACCTAACTTATTAAACGATAACTGACTAAGCTGTAGAGTTTTAAACGCAATTGGTGACGATTACATTTTTAAAAAAATCTTGATTTGTCTCTAAGGTAGGAGGTATTAAACTTAAAATTTATAGGCCTACTTAAAAAATGAAATTAATTTCTCCTCTATTTCCGTAACAAATAATTGCTAAACAACGATGAATCTGGAGTTCGATATCAATAGAGGTCATCGTCTCGGAAAAAAGCCACAATTACACGTTTCTTTATTAAATATAATGAAGGAAGTAAAAGACAATATTGCTTAATAGCAAAATACCATTAGAAATATCATTAACAAGCTACCTAGATACCTACAATATGTTGGAGAGGAAAATGTTTCCTGGTCTATTAACAATCACATTCTATTTTTACATTATATTTATTCAGTGAAGGCATATTGGTTATCGTTTTTTTCTACATAACCTCTTTATAAGTTAGATAAATAAATTTCTTATACAGAACAAAATCGTTTGTTATTTGGTGGATTAAGAGAGATTTCTTAATTTCATTGAAATACAATATGCGCCAAAATATACGGTACAGGGTTACTCAAAATGAATGAACCGACTTCCAGGCCTTATTTATCAGTCGTCAATGCGGAATGAGTCGCATACCACTGTAAAGAGCGGGTTTCTAATTTTTGAATATTAGTTACTACCCACTAACCTGCCTGATCTTACATATGGAATAACAACAACGATCAACTCAGTAGATTGTTATATGCTGCAACGCGTTTGAGAAGAATTCTCATATCGCCTTGATGTTGCCCGTGACGCAGATGGTGACCACATTGAGTACTTATAGGGCAGGAAATAAAATTTGGGTATCAGTAGAAGATGTGTGACTTGTTGGAATTGTGTAGTACTTTTTCTTAATAAAAGATACCTCATGAAATCGGTCCATTCGTTTTGAATAACCCTGTACTAAAATCCCGATGTAACACCACTTGATGCTTACTCGTGTATTGATTTCTTTTGTATATATTTGCGGATAATTCACACATATCCAAAAACACTGTCTCTTCAAATGGGAAGAGGTCGTTCTTTAAATGACTTTGAGAAATGGCAAATCACAGCTTTTTATAGCAAACCACGAATCAACAAATCTCGCCATGTTGTGTCTTTTTTTTTTTTGAAGAAGTTCTTTCATACGTGAAGAGCTGAATATGGGGCCAGAAAATCATCCGGAAGACATCAAGTCACCACAAGAAGAGGAAAAAAGAGCTACTAAAAATGAATTAAACAATTCTAGCACTGGCTTACCGAAGTATTGCATCTCAAGATCAGATTCCAGCATCAAAATTCACAATACAGCGTATTTACAATTAACGTATCTCGTCCACAGGAAAATGAAGTAGGCTACATTGCATCTCTCACTGCATCCCATATTGAAAAAAGAATGATGTGGGCTCAACAGCATATGACATAGATTAAATACTGGACAGAATTATATGAAGGGATGAGCAAAAATTTAATTTGATGGACCAGATGGTCGGTTATGCTACTGGAATGATCTAAGAAAAGCGGAGGTCAGATTCTCTAAACGGCTAGAAGGAGGCGGGAGGGCTTTCGGAGGAGGGGGAAGGACCAATCTCGCATTTATTTCCCAAAGACCGAATGCCATAAATTATCAAAACATATTCGGTGTATTTTATGGAAGTCATTGAAGGCCCCTTTTTCCAGTTACATCAGGATAATGCCCCAGTGCATACTGCTGCTTCAACATCAGAATGGTTTCTGCTGAATGGAATGGATGTAATGGACTGACCATCGCGTTCACCTGATTTATATCCCACAGAGAACATGCGGGATTGCTTTCTAGGAAGCTGTATGCGAAGTTCAAAAGCGTTCATGATTTGAAAATAGCAGTTCAAGGTCTATATGATGAAATCAATTAAGGGAAACCGTTAATTTGGGCTGTCGTGTAAATCGAACCAGCTTTATTTTGCACAATTGCGCGTTAGATGGCGCCACTCTCCTGATTGAAAAATGATCATAGCCCTTACCTAGAAGTGTAAGGAAAACACGGGTTGTATTGCTTGAGTTATTGGCGAAAATATCAAATTTTCTCTTTTGGTACGGTCTAATGTTACTTTGAGGTAAGATAGTAATCGTGTATGTAACTATAAGTGTCAGTGTCGGTATGTTTAAGGGATTGGTTAAAGAAAAGGGGTCTATGTACTTGTTAATAGGCATAGTTTTAGTTGGAAAGGTTTTGAAGGTTGGTCGCCATTTTGATTTCAGAATTTTTGACGTGTTGTGTAATTTGGACCTTATATACTTTGTGTAAATTAGACCAGGGTCGATTTACACGACGAACATTATGACGTTTTTTAACATATCCAAATTTTTAACTTTATAATTTTGGCTTTATATAAGCTTAACCCACACGTTATTTAATTAAGATATAAGCTCATCCCATCTAATTCCATAGGATGCTGATCATTTGTATTTTTCACAGTGCACTAATAAGCACATAAGTTAAAACAAAGTTTCTGCTCTTACTCGGTTCAATTTACACTAACCTTTGTATAATTCGGACCGAATGCAAAAAATTTTAAATTTCATATGAAACCCATATCATTATAGTATTCCATAAAAATAGTGCACCAAAAGATAGCCCGAAATGTCCACTATATACCTACGTTTGAAAATCGGAGCTACGTCATTTTGTTACAGCCCGTTTCCCTTAGGGGGTCCAAATTACAAGGGGCCTCCCTTAATTGATTTAATGCCTATTAAACTGTACAAACTGATCTCAAAACAATGAGAAAGTATTGGATACTAAATGTATTTTTTTTATTCTATCTTTTGGGACAGCTGCACAGGTGGTGTAGGTGAAAATATTTTTTTTATTTTTTGTATCATTGCATCATAGGTCTATGCTTTATACAGGAAATATCATTAGAAAGTATTATTCAAATTTGATATCATATCTTTATCTTAAAATGTCAAACATTGCCTGTCCTATCATTTTTGGACAGACCTTATGTCCATTTCGGCTGATTAAATTTGCCATCTCCACATAATGTTTTTTATTTCACGCTTTTGCAGCTATGTTTATTAATTATATTATTTAATTAAACAATCATCGTACAGATATCAAAGTATTTACCGATTTATGATAAGAGAAAGCACCAGGAAATATTGGGGACAGAATGTGATTGTGGAACATTGTTATTGGCTTTAAACAAGGAAGAGCTAGATTCGTTTACAGGTTACAAAACATGATCTTAATTTACCTACCACCTTTATGGTGAAGGCCTAACAGATCCCTGTTTTATCAAGGACTTCCTTGTCAGTACGAAAGAAGTCAATCATGTGTAAGCGCATCATTGTCACAAAGCTTGCACATCTTCTTGACGAACGGCATTGCGAAATTTTTCAAAAACCACTTACGTAGAGATTATAATGTTTTATAAAGTATTTAATTAAGAACAGTCATGTATATAATAAATAAAATTCCTATTTCGTGAATTATTTGGAAAATTATCATAATTTATAACAGCACGGAAGCCATCTCATTCATCAAGATTTAGATTGTTCTTTTAGCTTTTATACGCTTAATATTCCCTTCCATTCATCTAAAATACAATTAACTTTATTTAATTTCTTTATTCTATCTAATGTTGGAAACGGGTTAGAATTTAAATTACATTTTGGTTATCGTTTGACATCCGATCCAATCTCCCTCCTTCTCTATGAGTAACTACGAATGTCTTTGTTAGATCATCTATTTTGGAAACCCTATAATTTGATGCTGCAACCGAAATTACTTGAAACTCAATTGCTATATACACGATACTGGATGGTTGGTAATTCATAAATAATAAGCACTGTTTTGCTTGCGGCTGTGTGTGTGTTTTTATACAAACTTTGATTACCCATTATTAATGTCCTGCCAATTACAAACCCTTTGTGTGATCATGTATCGTCTAGCGAACTCCTGTCATTATGTCAAACTGCCTTCTTAATTCTTGATTGTAATGAAATTTCCGATCCAAGCTCCCTCCTCGCCCTCTCTGTTTCTCCCATATTTGTTGAGTTTCAAAAGGGAACCGGAAGTCCTTTGTGTATACCTTCACCATATCCATCCCTTCCTCTCTCTTTCTCTTGCTCTCTCTTACCTAGTCGGTCATCCGTTGTTCTCCAGCCATTTTGTCATCCGTTGTAAAGGAGTTAAACCACAAAAGATTTGAACTTTTTATACGATATAGGAACTGATGACCATGACTTCAAATGCGGAACAAAGGGGAAGAAAAAAGCAAATATAAGAACTAAAAGAGATTTTGATGTGCGACCGTTTACGACGAAATGATTTTTAAAACGTTTTACTGAATTTAATACATTTATCACCACATTCCTGTATGATGTAATGTTTTTTTTTTCCATTTAGACGGCTAATACAGATACTCGTAGCTATGAAATCACAACGATTTCTATCAGATATAATACACTAAATTGCCGATTATCTAAACATTATTTACTTAATATAGAGGAAAGTAATGCTTATCTTTGCGATTTCATGAATGCTAAATTCCTCACAAACGTCGAACGTAGTAGTTTCTAATGTCCTATATTATAAGAATAATTCTAAAGAAATTAATAAAGTTGACCTTCAACGTAATTACCTTATATCGTGGAGAACTTTCAATCAAACTTCATAATTAATCATGCATTTAAAAATTACTTAAGAAATTAATTATTAATTTTGAATGTTCACTTCCGACAAGTTTTTTATTATAATATCGATGAATTTCCCTAGAAAAGAGATCGCATTATTAATCGCTAATCATTGTTTTTAAAGAATTTGCTGTACGGTAATAAAGTATACCGATTAGTTTTTAAAAAATAAATAAATTAACAAAATCGTGGATATTTATGATTCTAAAAACTCTTGAAGTTGATAACACTTTTCCACAAGAAAATACATATACTAAGTATATAAAGCATTTAACATTGTGTAAATGTTATCATCTTTCAAAACTCATCAGTTATTATAAGTTTTATCAAGGAATCGCTTTCTTATACACAAAATCATGCAATTTATTTTAATATTTCAAGCGTCTACATCTTCAAATAACTGAATGCTATTCTCACAAATGATAGTAATGTTGTTAATGTCTACTTCCCATGTCAAAAGATTTAGGAAGTTTAATTACTCTGGACTTCTCTGTTCCTTGACATGAGAACCCGATTTTAAAGCGCTCTCGTAAGATTAATTTTACACTCATCAGCAAGTTGAATGAAATCATAGCAACATTAAAGAGTATCCTCAATCCAACGGTATAATTTATATGTTCCTACGGTTAAAATCCGAATTTTGTAAATGGTGTCGGAATGCTTACAGTACACTTTACAGATACTAATTTATTCTTTTTGAGAGCAGTTTTGTTCAACGAAACTGCAGCAATAAAAACGCAGATGGCTTATTTACAATAGACATTCTAAGGAAACAGTTGCTTATTTTTAATAGGAAAACTGTCATTTGACAGCTTAAAACCGGTTTATAACTGAATTTTCAAATAGAGTAGTGGCTATTGCGTTTGAGCGCAACTAACTATTGAATCGATGAGCGCTCTTTATTTATGTAGCCAAATTTGTTTTTAAATTAGATTTTGAAAAGCATATAGAGTTTATACATTTTTAATAAGGAAGCAATTTAAATTAACATACAACTTTGCTCATTCGTCGTGATATTTGAGAAATTTGTCCATTACAAAAATAGAAACTTTAAGACAGCTAAAATCACAGTGGAGAACTTGGGAATCTTATCATGAATTGACTGAAGCAAGGACGGAATTTCTGTGTATGAAAATAATTGAGAAAGTTGTCGAGTTAATTTGAGTTATCGTAAAATGTTAAATTAAGGCAATAAAATATCTAACACATTTTGCAGTGTATTCATTTAGCATTTTATTAACGAATTGAAAATGTGGAACTTTTATAAAATAAAATACTTGAAATAAGAGATAAGAAAAATTTATTGCATGATTTTATTGATTTATGCCTTCTGAACTTGAGTCGCATTTTGAATTGCATAGAAAGGCTACAATATTACTTTCTCTTACACATTTAGATTTACCTTGTCTTTTGGAGATATTTACCAATTCTTGTTCAGCTATCTGGGATCGTTGCCTTGGGTTGAAGAAGACAGGCCTTGGCACTGAAAAGAATCAATTTCATAGGTTACATACAGTAAATACATTCGAGTAATATTCTACCTTGCCCAACAGGCTTGTTATTCTAAATGCCACGAACACAATAACATTTCTAAAGTGATATCTTAAAATTCTCTCAGGTAAATAAATTCAAATAATAACGCAATTTTTCATTTAATATATTTCGCAATTTTTACAAAATTTAATGCACACAAAAATTTACTATTCTTGTTTTCTTTCGTTAGGAAAATGATCATGCCAATCACCTGGTCAGAGTCATAGAAGAAATGAATCGAATCGTAACTTTCCCAATGCTACGAATGGTTAACAATGTACAGACTTTTGCGATACTGGCGCAGACTGTTGAGCGCTCACTGTTGGAAAATTAAGCTTATTTTGAAAACTAATGTGTAAACTAAAAAGCAGATAAACATTGCAGTGTTTTCAGGCTGCTTGAGGGCTTTGAGATTAACAGTTAAACTGGAAATCCTCCAGTTGTGACGAGCAATTCACTAAGCGCTTAAGAGCTGGAGTTTAAGTCTATTTTAGAACGCTTTTAGAGAGAGAAAGAGAGAGAGTCATAAGACTATACCTTCTATTGAACCTGATCTGATCATGCATGTAGTAGGTAGAGCAATAACACAACCTTCATTGTTTCGAATAAACGATAAAAAACACTTTTAAAATCCAAGATGAAGGTTACATTGTTGTTCGACCTACTATGGTCAGGTGACCTTTCATTGCTGGGGCCTGTATTTTTCATCGTTGCAAGCAACTATAGCCAACATTTTTTATCCATCTTTTAATGCCAATAAAGGTTTCCCTGCTTCAAAAGTTTTGATCGATCTTGAGATAGTTCTTCCCTCATTGTGATAGTATAACATAAATGTGTGATAAGATTTCAAATTTATAAGTTAGTGCGCGACTGTATACATGGTCCTGGATATTCATGGTGACGGCTAATAATGCGAGGGCTTCATATTTATATGATGAAAACTTATTGATATACACTCACTCACCAAAAGTCATGGCACACCTGCCTAATAAAGTGTTGGGCCCCCTCTTGGCCATGGATAACGGCGGCGACCCGTCGTGGAAGAGAATCTACTAGTCCGTGGAACACATCCACAGGCACTGCAAGCTATGCCGCCTCCACTGTACTCCATAGCGATGCTGCATTTACCAGTTGTGTTGGTGACGACCTGACAGATCGTTCGATGACGTCCCACAAATGTTCAATGGGATTGCAATCTGGGGAACGTGGAGGCCAAATCATTGTCGTGAAGTCGATAGCATGTTCGTCCAGCCACTGCCGTGTCATAAGGGCCGTGTTAGGAGGCGCATAATCTTGCTGTAATATGTCGTCGCCCGCGGGGTAAAAATTGTTCATGACGGGGTGCAGGTGGTCCCCAAGCAGATCGACGTAGGAAGTAGCTCGCAGAGTGGATGTCAGGTGCATCAATAGACCCATTGCATGCCACAAGAAAACACCCCAGACTAGTACAGGGGTTCCATGGCTTCGTGTGGCCTGCGCCAGACACGGACACAACCAAAGGCCCGACATAGCTGAAACCGTGACTCGTCGGACCAGGCGACCCTTCGCCAGTCATCAGAGGTCCAATGTCGATGTTGGTTGGCCCAGGCTAGGCGTTGCTGACGATGTGTAGCTTTCAAGAGTGGCACCCGTCGTGGCCTCCTGCTCCCAAATCCTGCAGTTGCCAAGGTTCGCCGAATTGTCGTCACGGACACAGTTGTGGGACGTTTCTGGTTGTACCGCATGGTGATTTGGCCCGCTGTCGCCCTTCGGTCAGCAGTTGCAAGCCAGGTGAGCCGGCGAACACCTCTGGCATCAATGAGGCGTGGGCGGCCCATCCGCTGTCCGACATGGGTTATAACTTCTCGTTGGGTATACTCTCGACAGACCCTTGCAACGGTTGTGCGAGAAAATTGCAGGATGTTGGCTATATCTGATATTGAGGCACCCATCCGTCTGGCACCAACAATCATCCCCGGCTCAAATGCGGATAGCTCTCGGCGTGCTGCCATTTCTGCAGCTAGTTTTGGTTACAATGATTGCGTGATATCAAGAAAGACAGGGAACCTGACTGGAGGGGTATGCCATGACTTTTGGTGAGTGAGTGTTTATTTCTCACTTCGTTTATATTTTCATTTTCTTATAATTGTAATTCTAATTATTATATTTATTGTTACTTTTATTATCTTTCATTATAATTTTGACTATCATCCGTTTATCCTCATTTCACTTACAAACCAAGTTTGTAAAATAAATAAAATAAATCTTTTTAGAAAATATACCAAGTATCGCCATTCGTTGTTTGAAGAATAAATCATTACGTTCAAATAAAGTAGTGTTTACAAAGGAACCCTTTTTTTATATATCAAGTCCCACTAAACAACGTTTTCAACGATGAATATTTATAAACGGGCAATAGTAGCCAGGGAAATGTCTTTTTTGATGCAGTTTCATATGTTGCCTAAAACAAATTCGGCAGTCTATAGAATGCCTAGGAAATATATCCAATCTAATTTCCCATATGCTCGATTGGAAAAAGGTCTAGTGAGCGTGTTGGCCAGGGAAGTTGACGGACATGCTGTAGAGCATGTTGCGTTAAAGGAATTGCTTTTGACGCGCGTTGTCTTGCTGGAACAGTATGTCTTGCATATCATCCAAAAAAGATCAGGACGGGCTGGATGATAGCCTGGACGCAGCATTCAATGTCCCCCGCACAAACACTAGACATGAGCAACTGGGTGGGGGGCATTGAATGCTGCGTCCATAAGCACCCAATAGACGTGGACCTGTGTATCGAAGGCGTATACACGGCGGTATCTGCCTGTCATCTAGCCTTCGACGGACGCGTTTAAAACTGTCACTTATGCCCAGAAACGACATTCCACACTGAACACCACCGACCTCCATTCATTCCTTCAAACAACTATTCTTAGCACCGTTGGAGGCGCATATGGCAGTCTTGTGTTGTAAGTGCAGTCACCTCAAAGGAACTTGCAACCCCAGTCCAACTTCCATTAGACAATTGCGTATGGTCCGATCTGACAAATTTTGTGTGAGTGTGGCTCTGATTTGAGTGGATGTAACTGTTCGGTTTACTACAGCGTAATCCGAAAGTACGCGCTCTTCCTGTCGTTTCCAATAGCAGACTTTTCCCGTCCTACTTTGCGCAATTTGGCGGAAAGGCCATCCTGCTTCTTGAAGGACCGATATGCGATCCTGGTCAAACTCCGTTAGATGGGCAAATTGTGAACGGTGGCGACTATCAAGCACATTCCCGGAAGGCCCTAAACAGGAATGGGCAACTCTACTTTATACATTTGTTAGGCTCTTTTATACATCTGTTACCTCTTGCACGGAAATGGGTTACTCCACTTTGTTGAAAATTTGATCATATGCTAATTGCCCTATTTAATTTCTGTCTGTATAAATCAGCAATGTGACATCATTCATTTTTCAATTGCCACCTGCGTATTTATATCAAATGCTATAATATAAATTACATTATTCCGTATCATTTCGATTAGGACTTGCTTACTAGATACACTTAAAATAAAAAGGGCAGCCCTTAAGGAAGTTTTTAAACAGAATTTGAAATATTATAAATCTCCGAATATGGTGGGTTGGTTTACTAGAATTTTGGTGTTGACTACTAAGGTCATTTTGCGCCTTTTACACAAGTTATATCTGCACGCTGCTCTGAATATGGCATTGATATACAGTCAATTTATACAGCCATTTGTTGGTAAGCTAAATTAGTCAATTTATATAGATTGTGGCAAAAAACCTATTTTAAGTAGTATATTATTGAGGGGGGGGGGGGATATTGTTGATTGAAGCCTTTGAGTTTAATTGTAGCTCAAGATTTGTTTAGAAACATCCTTTATCTATTGAAGTTAAATAGTTTTTATTTTTAACTTGAATGTGTTCACTCTCTAATAAAGCCAATTTCTTTAAATTAAACATGTATCAAAGAAATAAAGACTTAAGAGCGAATAAGAGAGATAGACTATATAGAGGAGGAAGAGGAGGAGGAGCTTGGAGTCCAAGGCATTTTTTGGGCCATGCTTTTCATTGGATTGGATTATAATTTGTGAGGACCGAGAACAGAATGTAGATGGAGCTTTTGTCACCACAATCCTAGCAAGGCAGGGGTAAAAGAAGAGAGGGTAGAGCTTCCTTTCTCCCAAGGGAAACGCTTGTGATTAATTGCTACTTGCTTGTAGAGGGCACCACAAGAAACCCAGGCCCCCATCTTGCTCTTGGAAAGGGTCGTAGGGGCTAGTGACAAGACCGCCATAAACCCTTATCATCCCGTGCTCGAGGCCTACCGTCCCTTGAGTCGCCATTGGGGGCTACGGCTATTTAATTATTTATTTTTAATTTTAGTGATTTCGCCCAGGCCACGTCCCCACGGTGCTCAAAAGGTATTCTCTTCTTTTTTTGTTCCATACTCTTTCTCTCGCTCTGCTTTCTTTGTTTCTTCCTTCTTGCAGCCTTTCTTTTTATTTCTTTTTTTCCCTCCATTTCGTTTCACTGTTCTCTTTCTTCTTCACCTCAAATGAAATCCGACAATTGTAAAAAGGCAACGGCCGTTGGTAAAGCGCCGGACGATTAAGCAATGGCGGCCACGCTGGCGCCCGACGCCACCTAATTAAGCTGAGAGTTTTCGGCAACAAGAGAAAGAGAGAGAAAAAGAAAGAAAGAAAGAAAGAGAGAGAGAGAGAGAGAGAGCAAAAGCTTCTGTATAGATAGAGATAGATAGAACCGCTGTTGAGAATAGCAGTCTTTTAACGTTTCACTTGGGCTAACCCAGTGTGATCTGGTGGCAAGCGAGTGGAAAAGTAAATTACAAGATAGAGCGGATTATGTAGGCGATTAAGTAGACGGTCCTTCCGACTCGGACCCTTTATTGCATTAAAGATTGAACTTGTAACCGAAAGAAAAAGAGCAAGGGGAAAAAAGAGAGAAACCTAAGATAATTTAGTAGAGTCCCCCCCCTCATACATTATATATAGTGTATTGTAAGAAATGAAAGCTCTAGCGTGTGATCAATATCTATGGCTTATGCTTGTTCTCTCTTCTAATCTAGGCAATAGGCTATTCGAACAGAAGTTTTAATGTTCACTAAAGACAAAATAAAAGGACTACGTAAAAATAGAGGTATTCTAAAGTGGATGTTTGTCGAAGATAACAACAAACAAATCTTAATATATTCACAATTTTCGAGTCTAAAAGAAATAATAAAACGGAAACTTCTTTAAGTACGTATTAGCATTGTCAGCGGAATTCGAGCAATTAAAGAAAACAGAACACAGATATGTTACTTAAAAAAAAGAGAGAGAAAAAAATCACTGGACGAACCAATTGCTATTCTCTTCCCTCTTTCATAAAACAGGGTATCTAGCAAAACGATTTTGTAAAATCCCCGACTTTCTCTGATTTTTCCGGTTGATCAAAAAAGATCTTCATGCACTCGCACTTCATAACCGTAATTTAAGCCAGAGTCAAACTCTCGACCGGAAAACCAAATATGTAATTTATAAGGTAAATTTTATAATAAATTTTATAAATTAATTTTCCCTGACCAGCGACCCAATATAGCTAAGAGAAAAACTGTACGCCAAATTTCAATATTAAGTTAAGCTTTTAATTCTCTTCTTAACTGAAACATTTCAAGTACCGTATATAACTAGACACAAAATTACACTACAAATTTATACAAGGTGATTTTCTTTTATCTTGACAGATTTACGAGGCATGTTTTTTAAGTAAGTACCGTTTTGCGATTCCGCCGCCGCAGCGCTACGGTCGGCGTTCCGCGCATGCGCGCTGGTTAACTACATCTCTTGTCTACGCACTGACGCCATTACAGTCTGATTCTTCATTGTATACGTTGTTTACTGAGTGTTTAAGATGCCTCCGACAATCGTGAGTCCCGCCGATTGTGAAGTACGGGCTGTTATACGATTTCTTAGTGCTAAAGGCGTAAAACCGATCGATATTCATCGTGAGATCTGTGAAGTGTACGGACAAAACATTATGAGTGATGGAATGGTAAGGAAATGGGTGAGAGCATTTAAAGATGGCCGCACAAATGTGCATGATGAAGAACGGAGTGGGCGTCCTTCGGTCGTTAATGAAGATTTGGTGCAGAAAGTGGACGAAAAGGTGAGAGAAAACAGACGCTTTACAATTTCATCATTGTGCGACTGCTTTCCTCAATATTCTCGTAGTGTTTTGTATCGCATTGTGACCGAGAACTTGAATTACCGGAAATTGTGTTCACGTTGGGTTCCAAAAATGTTGACGGATTTGCACAAAACCCAACGTTTAGGCAGTGCATTGACTTTCCTTGAGCGGTACCACAATGAAGGTGAAGATTTTTTAGACCAAATTGTTACTGGTGACGAAACATGGGTGGCCTACGTCACACCAGAATCGAAACAACAATCCATGGAATGGCGACATTCATCATCACCCAAAAAAGTGAAGTTTAAGCAAACAATTTCTGCCCGGAAAATCATGTGCACAGTTTTTTGGGACAGAAAAGGAGTATTGCTAGTGGAGTTTCTGCCTCGTAATGAGACAATCAATGCAGCGTCTTATTGTGAGACATTGAACAATCTGCGTCGTGCAATCCAGAACAAAAGACGTGGCAAGTTGAGTAAGGGTATCGTTTTGCTGCATGACAATGCCCGTCCACATGTGGCTAATCGGACCAAAGATCTCATCAAATCTTTTAAATGGGAAACTCTAGATCATCCTCCATACAGCCCTGATCTGGCGCCCAGCGACTACCATTTGTTCCTGCACTTGAAGAAACACCTGGGTGGTCAGCGTCTTCAAGACGATAACGAAGTCAAAACATTTGTGATACAGTGGTTAACAAGTCAGGCGGCAGAATTTTATGAGGAGGGTATTCAAAAACTGGTGCCACGTTATGACAAGTGCCTCAATATTCACGGAAATTATGTAGAAAAGTAGATTAAGGTACAGGCTTTCATGTAAAAATAAAATTATTGCGATATCTTTGCACGTCTTTTTTTAATTCCAAAACGGTACTTACTTAAAAAACATGCCTCGTAAAAACGTCCTAGAAGAAATTATTTACTTCGGAGAAAATTTCTAAGATTCCTTCAATCTGTTTATCTCATCAGATAGCTGCTCAGCTTTATGGAATGCTCTTTTCTCTTCAAGTTTCTTGACTTCATTTTCTGCAATCTTTTTCTTAAATTGTTTTAGAGAAGCAGCGTTGTTTTCTTCCTTTTCATTGCTTCTTTATGCAGGGACTTCCTGGCCATGGAAGCAGACTAAACTCTGACTGATGTTCCTCAAACCAATTTGTTACCGATCGAGGACGATGGCAAGGAGCATAAAGGAGCATAAGGAGCATAAGGAGTGACGAGTACACGTGATCGGCAACGATGTTGAGGTAAGCTGTGCTGTTCAGAGTTGTTTCCACAGATATCAATGAACCAAATGTACTCCAAGAAAACATTCCCCACACCATAATTCCTCCGCCACCAGCCTGAAGACTTGCCATTTGGCAGGAGAGGTCTATGACTCGTGCTATTTCCGCCATAATCTGATCCTGCCATCTGCGTGATGAATCAGAAAACGAGATTCATAGGACCAGGCTGCTTTTATCCACTCCTCAAATGACCAATTACGTCGTTCCTGGTCCCACACCAGGCGCCTTTTCCTATTGTTCTGTGATACCAAAGGCACTCTTGATGGTTTCCTGCTGCTAAAGCCAATCCTTTGCAAAGTCCGTCTTATTGTGTGTTGGGACTATGCGTGCTGTAATGTGAATTGTGCATAGAATTCAGCTGTAATTTGCCGTGTTCTTGTCCTTATGTTGCTGCGGATTATGCGAACTACTCGTCTTTCATCTCTCTCGTTTACCAGACTTTTTCGACCACAATAGTACTTATAGCTTACCATCAGAAAGTTGATGAACTCACAAGTAAATAATAATGATTATAAACTGGAGATGCTCTCCAAGCATAGGTAATGATTTTTCGATTGAAAAATGGAAGGAAAAATTCTGCGACCTGGATTCGAACCAGGAACCTCGACTATCATGGCCGACGCCTCTACCAATTGGGAGTGGAGAAATTCTCGATCTGCGGGCCAGGTTCCCGTCTCCATTGGGCTTTCAACCGTGACAACTTGGTTGTCTTTAAGACACCTTGAGACAGCTTGGCTGTCCAGGTGTCTGCGATAGCCCAATTGGTAGAGGCGTCGGCCATGATAATCGAGGTTCCTGGTTCGAATCCAGGTCGCAGAATTTTTCCTTTCATTTTTTAATCGAAAAATCATGACCTATGCTTGGAGAGCATCTCCAGTTTATAATCATTATTATTTACTTATTATTAAATTTATTCAAGGCAGAGTTGCCGTTTCGGATCTACTAGCTAAAGTAAATATCAGTTATAATTTTAGAAACAGGAATAATAATGTCTTCGTGGTTAGATCTAAAAATGATCCTTTAAATGAAATCATTTTAAACGTAAAAAAAATGTAAGCCATATAAGGATTTGAATGTTTTTTCTGAATAGTTTGTTCCTGAAAATTTTGATTGTAAATTTTGTTTGTAATTCTGTATTTTGTTTGTAGGATTCAGCGTCTTAGTTTGTGTCAAATCCTCGGAAGAGAAGATTTAATAGAAACGGCGATTCCGAGGGTTTGGCATGTTTCCAACGTAGAAATACAGAATCACGAAGATGGAACTCTCCTACTAGAAGTGGACCCGCGGAGATAAGAGAAGAAGGAAGAAAGGAAGACAATTGGTGGAGGCAGTGCGCAATAAAAAGAGGAGAAGAAAAGGCAGACGGCAGAAAGTGGATTCAACGAGAAAGAGTTCACCAATCGGAACTTGCTGTTCTTTTGTGACTTTTGTGCAGAATTTCGCATTTAAGACTTTGTGTGATAACTTTCTAACAGTCATAAGTGTGAGCCCGTGTGTGACTTTTCTTTGGTGAATGACCCTCCCCCCGGGGGAGGTTGCACCCCCCTCCTCCTTCGAACTTTTCAAGACCTCATCTTTTCCTCGCGACCATGGACCACATGGTTTTAATGGTCGCTTATGGATCTTTTACCATTGTAAGTTTTATGAAGCAGCTCTATGCCAAGACAGATATACCTCCAGTTTTAGCTTCTGAAGACCCTTCCGTGTTGGTCTTGCAGAGACTCTCCTCAACAGAATCGAGAATGCTCTGCAGACTGCCTTCGATTACTGACCGCAATGTAGATGCATAATTCTTCAAAGTTGGCAACACCACCGTCAACTTGTTTCATGCTGACCCTGGCCACCTTACAGTCCACGTCAGGGGGAATTCGCCGCTGCTTTCCACGGCGTATATCAAGAATTTTATTTCGAGTTTGGGGAGGTGCTTGGTATCTAAAGTCCCGAGCAGCCCGACTGTCCCCGACTCATGACTGGCGACATATTTTTTGATATGCGCTTGGAAAAAGAGATTCGTGACTCCCTTGTGATGCACGGAGAACGTGTCTTCGTGTCTTACAAGGGAATGAGGCAGTGCTGCTGGTACTGCAACAAGTCCTCTCATGTCAGAAGAGATTGCCCTCTCCTGAAGAAATGCGAGACGTGCGCTCACATTGTGGGGAAATACCATCGTTGCCCCGACAGGATGGACGGCATATCAGCAGCAGGACCGACAGCATCTCAACCGAAGATGACATCAATATGGGATATTGCAGAACCACAAGATTCGGTCCCATCTGTACCGCCACCTCGTACGTTGCGGACCGATTTACCACCACCGCTCTGCCTCCATCTGAAGTTTCGTTACCGCCACCTCCGTCTCCATCGTCCCCAACAGATACAGTGAGAAATCCACAGCCACGGCCATCAAGATGGCTGACGATGTGAACTCTGCGGAAGACGACACCAGAGCCCTATCAAATGCTGTATCTAGTCTTCTGGAAGAAGAATTTCCGGCTCTTCCTCCTCCATCGCAGCCATCATCACAGCCTTTAGTGAATATGGTTTGGCCGTTTCAACTGCCATGGTCATTTCAGGACGGCGTTATAAGGGCCGCAAATTTTGCCTCGCAAGGATTCTTTAACGTGCAGCCGGCAAACGACTACACGGGACCAACGACTTTACTTCCCTTCCGAAGGAAGTGCGTGATCTCAGGATTTTCCCCCTGAAAAAAATCCTCGTCGTCCTCGGGCATCAAAGGCGATCACGCAACCCCTGAGCCACCGAGGCCTATATTAGGGAATATGTGTCCTCCTCCTCTAATTTTTCATTGTCATCTTCGGTCCCAGCGACGAACTCCAGTGCATCTGCACAGCGGGAAGGGCCTACAAAAGCTTAGAGCCCCCGTAAGAAGAAACCGAAGCGTCATCGTAGCAGAAGGGACGGCAAGGCATCATCTTCTTCCGAGAGGGAGAGTAGCGCAAGTGATCAGCGTAGCTCATCTCACCGGACCCGCTTGCCAATCCGGTGCATCGATCGCCATCTCAGAAGCTCCAGTCTTCGCCGGATAGAGGTTAGTCTTCCTCATCTTAAATGAAGGTCATCTCTTTGAACGTTCGCTCTCTCGGCTCCTCATTCAAGCAGTCGGTGTTATTAACGTTTATTGTCCTGTACAAGCCAGATATACATCTATTGCAGGAAGTTGAATTAGCCCCCACACAACAGTGCTACGATCTGCCTGGCTTGCGCAATCAGTAATCTTCTGGTCAAATCTTCATAAACTCTCACTCACCGAATGGTAAAGGGGTTGCTACTAACATCTTTAACCCCTCCATCCAAGTGTCGTACTGTATGTACGATTGCGAATACAGGGTGATTTCGTTAGACGTCGCAACATCCAGTGTCAACTTCCGACTGCTTAATGTGTATGCTCCATGTGTTCTAGCAGAGAAACGAACATTTTTTAACGACATAGACAGTTACTTGTGCACGTCTTTTCCTGTAGTGATTGCTGGAGACTTTAATTGTCATCCTGACGAAAATAACATCTTTTCGTTCGGACATGTGCATCGCCAGTGCCAGCAAAATGCATTATTCGATCTTTGGACGCACCATCCGCAAACTGCGTAATATCTTTGAACGCACCACCACAAACTGCCCAATATCT
The DNA here is from genome assembly GCA_023313115.1 of Rhysida immarginata. NCBI lineage: Eukaryota > Metazoa > Arthropoda > Chilopoda > Scolopendromorpha > Scolopendridae > Rhysida > Rhysida immarginata. The sequence goes on from JAHWFO010115002.1 coordinate 1,594,878, forward strand.
TTGGACGCACCACCACAAACTGTTCACTTACCATCAAGGTCCCAATATGTCATCATGCCTCGATCAATTTTTGATTGATAATGCTTTTGTTGGTGCACCTGGTACAGTGGAGGTCATTCCATGCTCATTTTCCGATCACAGTGCCATCATGTGGCCGTGGAATCCTCCACTGCCAGCATCAGCTACAGGGAATATTTTCCACCGCAACTGGTTCGTGAACGTTTCTCTGCTCGACGATGAGGAGTACATGGGTTCGTTCGTTCAGTTTGTAGAACGCAATCTCTACAATGTGCGTCCGTTTCTCGCCTCGTGGTTAATATTCAAAGAAAAAATCAAACGTTTTTTCAGGAAGACTGGGATGGATGCGGCCAGGCGGCGTCGTCGTCATCTTTTCATGCTTCAAGAAACACTTCGGCTTCTCCGTAATTCCACCCCAGAGGAGGAGTTTGCTGGTGACATTAGAGAAGTTAAAAGTGAAATTAACGCCTTGATGTTTCGCAAAGCTGCCGGCGCGGCGCTCAGAGCTAAACGATCTTGGGCTGCCGACGTCAGGCATATGTCATCAGCAGCATTCGCAGAGGAGAAACGCCGAGCGATGTGGTCGTCTAGTGGTGGAAGGTGGAGTTGTGGAGACTGATTCCGACATCTTATCAACCTTTCATGCCCACTTTGCATCCTTTTTCAATCACCCAATCGTCCCATCGGATGCCACGAGGAGTTGGATAGAAGCATTTCGGCCTTTTTCTAAGGATTCTGATGCCTTCATTATGCGCCCCTTCACCGAAGACGAAGTTAAGAAGTTTCTGGCAGCGAATGGTCGTACCCAGTCTAGCCCGGGCTTGGACGGCCTTTCCTACTCATTCTACACCGTGACCTGGAAACTTCTCGGGCCTTTCCTGGTGCAAGTACTCAATTCCATCTTAGCAAATCCTTCCTCCATTAAACCGGACTTCACCAGCAAAGTCCCGGATCCGGAGAATGTGACCCAATGGAGACCAATCACCCTCCTCAATGCAGACTATAAGATCTTTACTGGAGTCCTTCAGCAAAGGCTTAAACTGTTCACCGATGAGTTCTTCGAGCCCGGACAGTCCTGCTCTATGCCATGTCGCAGGAAGTCCGATAACTTAATTACATCAAATGTGTTATGGAGGAAGCTCGTGTTTGTTTACCATATGTTTCTTTTTGAAATTCTTCGTCATCTTCGTCTTCGGGCTTTTGCTTCGGTTATTACCGCACTGTATGCTTCGGCCACATCATGCGTCGCGATTAATGGTTCCATATCGCCCACCTTCGAACTTCTAAATGGCGTCAGGCAGGGTTGTCCTCTATCCCCCCTGCTATACATCTTTTACTTGGAACCATTATTGCAACACCTTAACCGCCACCTAGATGTTCGGGGATACGATTTACCTGCAGCGTCATCAACATCAGGTCGCTAGCATATGCAGACGACATAGTGCTTTTAGCGTTAGATTCGTATTCCCTGAGCATTTACAAAGAGACTTTTGATCACTTTAGTATTTCGACGGGGTGCACCATCAACCTCGTCAAGTCTAAAGGTATTTCTATTGGAAATTTGACTAGTGACTATCTTAAACTCTTCCCAACATCATAGTGTGACCAAGTAACAGTGCTAGGACATGTATTTTCCTTTTTACCGAATATGGACTCTCGTCATTGGCAACCAGTTATTGAAAAGTGTGTTTCCAGCCTTGACAAAAATCTTCGTTTTACCACGTCGATGTTTGTCAGGGTGAGGTTTATTAAAACTCATGTTCTACCACTGTTGTCATCTAAGTGCCTGTTCATCTTGCCATCTCATCATCAGCTACAAGAAGTGCGCAGAGCAATCATGAAGTGTGTGTAGGATTACGATGCAAACTGTTATTCAATTAAGAGTGACTTTATTTTTATCCCCTTTGATAGGGGGGGGGGGGGGTGTTGGGGCTGCCAGACATCAGACGATACCTTATTGCGGCTAGAATGGCCGCATTGATTCGAGCCTTTCTCCACCCCCTCCTATCTGGGCGAATTTCATGTTTTTGCATCTCCGTTTCTTCTGCAAGGTAAATAGGCTTCCGCTTCAATCTTCTTTGCCACTGACGATTAATGTACGGATTCCCGGACTTCTACAAAAACATTCAATAAGGTCTTGTGAATTTTATTCCCGGACTTCGACAACTCGACCCACAAGATTGGTTCTTCCAGAATTCCGACCAGGGTGCGACCACCAACACCTTTCCGTCACACCCTGATTATCCATGGTCAGCCATCTTAAAAGTAATGAAAGCAATTGCGTTTGATAGAACTTCATTTAACGGACTGCTGCACCACGGATTCTACACTCTCCAGCGTCTCCACCTATGGAGAGTTGTCGGGTCTGCTGGATGCCTTTTTTGTGGTGTTGATGAATCCATCGAACATGTGTTTTATGACTGCTCGTTCGTAAATCCATCTGGGTTCGTCTTAAACAACACTTTGGGCTGCCAAGTCTTTCTTACCAGGCAATACGATTCCTGATGGACGACTCCACCGGTACTGCATTGAAGCTGGACCTGGCCGTCTCCATTGCTTTTATGAATAAAGAACTGTGGCTTACTCGAGTCGATAGGATAAAAGGTCAAACCTGACATCTGCAATGGTATGGAGGAAAGGAGCTGCACATCTGAATTTCTTCTTCCTCCTAGAATGGCATCGGCTAAACCCAGCTGTGTTCAAAAGGCGTTATATGTCATCTAAACGCCTTTGTGTGGTTATCCAGGGTAGCCATAACACCTATGGACATCTTTTTATGTTCCCCATGGACTTCTGATAATCCATCGGAGGCGTTTAATTAAGTGACGCAGCCCTTAAATAAGAAGCTGCTCTAAAAGCATGTGCGCCTGAACACCCTGTTCTTATAGATCCGTTTATAGGGTGTTCGCTGGGGCAAACAACATCAATTCCTAGCTCCAACAGCAACCGATTGACGATGGAGGAGCAGTAGATGATATTCGCCATGTCCCCGATGCGACTGACCACGGAGGAAGAAATCGGAGGAAGCGACTAGCAAACTTTCGAAACGCCCGAGGAAGGAACCCTCAGCAGAAAGGTGGGGAACAAACGGCCTGCATCGAAGTAAGCTAAGGAAACCGGATTCGGACTATTTGCGCCTTAGTGAGACGAGACATCGTCATTTCCCCGGCCGATGTCAGAAGTCCGGGTAGCACCTACATTTAGGCCCTCGTCAAATCTGTTGTGTAGAGCCAGAAGATGAAGGAACCAGTTTCCAGCAGAGCCGCTGCCAGGAAGGCCGTTTCTACCGAAATCGTCAGGGTGTTCAGAGGATAAGGCAATCGTCCCACAACGCCTCAAGTATAAGTGAGACACTTTTGAATCCATATTTCGATAACTGCATGCTTTTGTCTTATCATAAATTAGACGGTAACCCAGCGGTGACAGTCCCAGGCCCACAACGAGGGACAGGTCAAGGTTCATCAGTGGAATCGCCCAAAATCGAGCAACTCCTCGACTCCCCGTTTACAGGACCTCTTGGGGTATCTGCAGGAGAGGCCCTTTTCGGCCAAACCCAGGAGGACGACTCAGCACCCTCAGCGCCAACCGAATCAACCGTGATCAGCACCCCACGTCCCGAACGGAGTACACAGAGCCATTTCCCATGGGAGATTGAATGTCCGCTAGCCGGTATTCTCGCGGGGCGCCCTGTTGAATGTCCGCGCTTGGACCCGGGGGTAAACTTCAACGGTACCGTTCTTGTAAAACTGAGAATCAATTAATTAGTTCCTTTAAGAAAGTAGTGATTGGTGTTAAGGTCTGATGATAATTTGACCAATTGATGCTTCTATTTGCTAGAGCTCACCTGCCACGGTTGACAAACCGAGTAAGGTTTCCACTCTCCGAGTTAGCGGTACCAGATCAATTCCAAGCGATTCTACTTGCCGGATTGCCTCGTGGGATCACCTCGACCTCAAGCCTCGAACCACCTGGACGTTGATGACATCGTACAGTCTCCTGGAAGTAACGCAGAAACTTCATCGGCTTTGAGCCACTTAAATACCAACGTAGCACACGAACTGGACTGACAAGCTTCAACGATACGGACTTTATTTAAATTCATTCATGTTTAACTGTTTACAAATTGAATTTTCTGAAAGTATCAGGTTGTTGCAAAAGTTTCTTCCGGTTCTAGAACCCGTGCCCAAGAAGTGCTCATTTTCCGAGGGGGTGTTGATATTTTTTCAAACAAATTATTGCATTCGATTCCTGAATATCTTTGCTATATTACATCCAAGAATCAACTTTCTGACTATACATCTGCGAATGCCATCAACGGTCTGAAATGGACCTTTCACGCGAGCATATTCGAGCAATAATCTTCTACGAGTATTCTGGAAAGATCAGTGCTGCGCAATGTCACCGAAACATTTGCCAACGTTTAGGTGATGTCACGGTTAGTTTACGTACAATAGAAGAATGGTATCGCCGGTTCAGACGCGGAGATAGCACTCTTCAAGATGCACCTCTCTGGTCGGTCACCATGATTTCAGATGGTGATATACGCCAAGCAATTGATGAAGATCACAATGTAACAACGAGGGAACTTGCAGAACAGTTCAAGGTTCACTTTTCAACCATTGACCGGCATCTGCATGAGCTGAATCTGTCATTCAAGTTCAATCGTTTTTGTGTTGGAATAACAATCCGGAGTAGGGTAGGTAAATTTAACCGACAACGGTGTTTAGTAACAGACTCATGTATATTAATTTTTAATGTTGTACGGATAATACGATTATATGCCACAGATAATCGGTTATGTTGGACTTCGAAGTTGCGGCGTGGAAGAAGGCATTATAATTTAAACAAGGAATGATGACAGCTTTAATTAGTTTGATTATATCATGCTTAGTGGCGAATGTTCGTATACGTTTAAGATATATACCATTTAATGTAATTTCGTGATCATCGTATCGATTGGATGTAATCTAGCTTGTAAGATGACTTTCAAAGGTTACACAGATTTTTAACGTTATTGTTACACATCTGGTAAGTTTTGGAGATAATAAAGATATTTGTTTTGTTTATATTTAAGCAAAGTCCCCGATTTAGATTGCAGTCTTGTAGGCAATTAATATCGTAATCCTGAGAGTCCATTATGAGCGTTATTGTTATAACGAAATGAATTGAGGCCTTACAATACTGTTTTATATCGGATACGACAACTAGTTTCGGCTTTATTTCCTGCCTTTATCAAGTCTACATCAGAGAGGGTTTATAACACGGCTTTTATATACAGGGGGGTTCTGAAAAAGTGTGTATAACTGTAAGCAATGACAGAGGTGACCAGGATGAACATTTTCTTTTAATACAGGTTCTGCAACGCCTAGAATAATGAATTTTGGAGGAATAATAGGGTACATAAAACTCTGATTACCGTAAAGTTTGATCAAATTTCAACGAGTAGTATCCGAGATACGCACTCAACATCGTAACACGTGCTGGTTAGCACTCGCATGTGAGCACTATTACGATTTTGAATGCGTAACTCGGAAACTACTCGTTGGAATACGATCAAAATTCAAAGGTATGGAGAGTTTTATGTACCCTATAATTCTTCCAAAATTCATTATTCTAGTCCTTGCAGAACCTAAGTTATTCACTTGTTGATCTTGGTGGTGGCATTTTTTATTTCTGTTCATATCTCAGTTAGCGTTCGAATTCGGACCCACATTGTATTAAAAGAATATGTTCATTCTGGTCACCTCTGTCATTGCTTTTCAGAATCACCCTCTATACAACATCTAGGAAATGATAACAAAAAATTTAGTCTCTGGGAGAGGTGCCGGAAACTGTGGACAAAGATTAACTAAGTTACTGATAAAAAAGTTTTCTGATTGGTTGTTAAGTTAGATAACATCATTAACGAACATTTTAGCTGATTGGCTGGTTGGTAAACACGAACTTCGTATCGAAACATTTTAGCTGATTGGTGCATTATGAGAAATTTTCCGGATTGGTGGACTGGATAAAAATGACCATAAGGAATCCGAAATTGAGCTCTTGTAGGTGATCTTCTAAACTTTTTGAAACTCTCATAAGAAATGCTCTATTATGTGCAAAAACGTGTATATGTCGAAGTCTTGCTGTGAATTCAGGATGGATTTCTTCCTATTCGGGTCTCTTATGGATCTGTAGATTTCCACCTCTTCGAGGTATCTCTTGGGTTGGTGAAATATCTCAGGACTTCTGTTACTTCGTCTATAGGTCTGGATGGGTAGTTTTCTTTCCTCAGACGTTCAGCCTAGTTGGATTTTCCGTCGTCCTTGAGGTACGATTGGATATGCTCCTTAAATCTCGTTCTGAAAGAGCGATTAGTCATTCCTATGTAAAACTTTGGACAAGACATTAATTTCAGTAAGTATACGCCGCTTACGTCGAAGATGTGTGGATGGGGGAGGAGTGGCATTTCCTAAGTAGTTGGCGTGTGCCAGAGGTAGTACGATATGAGAGATTCAGTCCCAATCGGGTGAACACTTTGACAAGTGGATAGATGGCATCACCAGTGAATGAAAATGATGCCCATTTTTTCATTTGGGATTTCGTAATAGTGTCTCTGGATCGGCGGGTTCTGTCCCTGATAATGGAGTAAACTAGGTTGGAAGGGTAGCCGTTGTGAAGGGCTAACGACCGGATTGTTTTGATTTCATTTTCTTTGTCTATTTTGCTATAACATCCTGTCCACCATATGTCGGAATGATGCCATTTTGTGGGATTTAGGATGGGTTTTATAAAAGCCGTGTAATAAACCCTCTCTTATGTAGATTTGATAAAAGCAGGTAATAAAGCCGAAACTAGTCGTCGAATCCGATATAATGCAATATTGTAAGGCCTCAATTCATTTTGTTAAGAAATACAACACTACGTCCATTCCACTTCAAGTTATTGTTATACAGGATGTCCAGAAAGTCTAGCACTATGATATATATCACAGTCCATAGGCGATGCATTAGATAGAACAAAAACGTCTTATAGCAAATGGATCGTGGGCTTTCCATTTCCGACTTTAAAAGTTACATTTAAGGTCATCTTCAAGGTCATTCAAACCGTAACCTTTTCCCTGTCAGAGATAGAAGAAAATTTCCAATTAAGAACTTGTAGAGCGTCCCAAAATTAGTCTAAATCCATGTTTACTTTAACTGATTCATAGGAAAATTGTATGAGATAAATGAGGATAAAGATCGGTATGCTACCCTCCCACCTGTGTTGAGAAGTCACAGACAAATCAATTAGTGAACTTTTTATTTCTAAACTCAGAAGGGTTGAACACTACCTGTAATTTAAGTCCTGAGTTCCAAAAATCGAACATAGGTTATTTTAAAGTATATTCAAAGTGTTGGCCTTCGGCTGCAAGGGCATAACTGTGCACAATAGGTGATTGCTTTCTGGACAGCTGTCATTGTCATGGCAGGAATTTGCCTAATGGCCACTTCAATTCGTCCATGAAGTTCACGCTGTGTCCTGGGTTCCGTGGCATAAACCTTTTCTTTTAAATACCCCCAAAGGAAGAAATCTAAGGGCGTAAGATCCGATGACCCAGGTGGCCACGAAACTGGTCCCTTTCTGCCAATCCGTCTTTTCGGAAACTTTCCACCCAAACATTCCTTTGCTGTTCTTGCAAAGTGTGGCGGTGCACCGTCTTGTTGGTACCATAGTCCCGGACGTTCTGCCAATGGCAAATTAGCTGGAAACTTTCACCACACCAGTCAGTATTTCATCCCGATAGCGCTGACCAGTTAGGATACCTTCATAGAAAACAGTACCTACGACTTGTGTCCCATAAATTCCACACCAAACATTGATTTTCCAGTTCACTTGGTGTGATGTTGGTCTCAGCCACCTAGGATTTTCCTTTGCCCAGTAGTGTAGATTATGCTTATGACAGTAACGCTTCGTGAAAACTGGGCTTCATCACACTACAGAATCTTGCCTACGAACTGTGGGTATTCATCAATTTGACATAGCAGCCAGTCGCAAAACTCTGCACGAGAACCATGGTCTCGTAATTCCAGAGCTTGGGCACAATGGATATGATATAGGTGGAAGTTTTGTGTCGAGAGAATGTCCCACACGGAAGATTTGCTAATACCCAGACCATGTGCAATTACTCGGACACTTGTATGAGGATTAGCTGCGACTGCTGCTAGGACCATAAGCTTGGCATCATCATTTGTTGTAGTCCTCGAGGTAGCTGCTGAACTGATCCTGTGGTTTGGAATCTGTTGATGATGTGCTGGAGTGTTCTGTAATGAGGATGGCGTCGAGTCGGAAATCGCTCTGCATACAGTCTTTTTGCATCAGAAATACTCTCATTACTTGCACCACAGCAGAAGACCATGTCGTCCATCTCATGCAGTGGATATTGCGTCATCGTGTTACAGGTAACTGTGCGTCAGTTCTTACGTAAAATAAAATGGTGATGTAATCAGAAACACGCAACAAATGTTGCCACCCTCATTGGCGAATGCTGAAGCACAGCTCGAACAGAAACGAACAAAAGATATGTAACGTTCTTAGTCGGATTTCGATGAAAAACAATAAATTAAAACGTAATAAGTTCTGTTCAGTTACAGGTACACGGGTCGAGACATCGATGCGACGCAGGTATGTAAAACCAATAAACACTGCAATTGGAATTCAACGACTTTGACGAGACTGTGATGAAACTAATACAGAACAGCAAGTTGCAGCAACACTCAGGTCGTATGAAGAGCAACGAAAAAGGTCTGACGGCACAATTTATGGAGACCGTGAAGAAACTACATGCAAATTAACTTTGAATAACTTACAGTTTCGCGTGAGAAACGGTGCCATTTTTCTGTGAGGGGAGGGGGGGGAGGGACGACGAGTAGCATACCAATCTTCATCCTCATTTATCTCACGCAGTTTTCCTATGAATCAGTTAAATTAAACATGGATTTGGCAAATTTTGGGGTGCTCTACAAGTTCGTAATTGGAAATTTTCTTCTGTCTCTGATAGGGAAAAAGTTACGGTTTGAATGACCTTGAAGGTCACTTTTGAGGTCGGAAATAGAAAGATCCACGATCCACTTGCTATAAGATGTTTTTATTCTATCTAATGCATTGCCTCTGGACTGTGATATAGATCAAAGTGCTAGACTTTACGGACACCCTATATAATAATCTAGTGTAAAGTCTTTCTCAGATAATACAGCCCTAATAAAGCTAGAGGAAGTTAAACATTCTAATCCACAAGGAGAATTGAAATACCGGATACCAGGTAGCCATCTTCAGTAGTGAGAGACAAAAGTAAAAAATTATACGGGGCTGTGTTGGGACACGGCCGCTAGTTACGTCGTAGAATACGTTTTGTGGCTACATGGCGAATAAGAAATCATTTTGTACAACACAATTTAAAAATTTTAATTTCTGACATAAAATGTTCAAACAACTCATATACTTGCAATATATTATAATTTTTTAACCAGACTCGTTATTTTTAACCGAACCTTAATTATAAGTCATTCACAACTTACAAATCAGTGGTCTGTGATAAGAGAAGTATGATACAAATGTCAACAGACTAGAATCAATATCAAATTTGTAGTACTGCCACCCAATATAGTAGGTGATTCGATGGGCATGTAATCTAAATTGAAACGTTTCTTCACAAAGCCAAGAGCTGTAAGTTTAATATAGCATCTACATTGAAGTCTCCAAATATCATAATTTGCACATCAGTATCCACCTCAATGTTGTTCTTGATAGGTGTAGTTGCTGGTGAATGTTTCATCATCGCACTGAACAACAACATTGCCATATCAAATATCGAACATTAGGATGATTTTAAACAATGCCTAGTATAAATCTAACCACACTTTAACCATACAAATATTACCGATATCAGATTCAATCAAGTCAACTATAGTTTGACCAGTCTATCAGTGTACGTTCGCTTTCGGTTAAAGAGTTAATATTTCTGAAGATCGCAACACCGCCTGCTTTCCTACACACACCGGCCAATGAATTAGAAACCTTCGTTCAATATGGTATTGACCCTCCTTTGGCTGTAATTACAGAACATGCGCGGTTTGGCATGGACTCTTCAAGGTGTTGCAATGCAGGTAAGGTAATGCAGGACTATACAGGTTGTATGTAGTAATTAATTCGGACAATAATATTAACAATTTGTACTTAGATTTGTTCAATGTTTGTGATTTTTATTATTATTATTATTATTATTATTATTATTATTATTATTATTATTATTATTATTGCTCGGCAGGTGGCCAGGGAGGCAGGTCACTAGTTGCATCGCTCTCTTTATTCTATGGCAGCAGATAAAAAGAAAAAAGAATCTAAGCAGGGAGTTGCTGGATTATGTGGTATATGTGACCTTAATATTTATGGAAAGCAGCCCAAAATAAAGTGCAATGGGAATTGTAACGACGTTTTTCATGCTTCGTTGTGAACATTCCTAGACAGCAGATTCGACAATTTAACGACAACTGGACTTGCCTGAAGTGTGGGGGTGTGTCGATTGACACCCATATGAAGATACAGAACACAAATGAGTTAAGTGAGCAATCTTTTTCTACAGTTCATTCGCTATTTTCCCCTAAAGTTAATGAAAAATCTGGACAGAATGATATAGGTAGTGCTAATTTAACATCAGTATTAACGGCAGTGAATAGCTTGATCAAGACTGTTAATGAAGTCATTAAGATTAATCTTGAAATTCAGAACCAAAACAAAAACTTAAGCAGTAAAATTGATAACTTATTAAATGCTTTAAGTGTAAATTATGAAGTTTTGGAAGCACGTACTATTCCAGCCCAAATTAAAGCAATTTCTACTGCTAGCAAAGATTTTTGTACCCCCCTCGCGTTCGGAGGATGGGAACAATCCGGTGAAATGTAAGTTGGGCCAGTCTCATTCGAATGAATACACCTATTTGCAAGCAACAAATAATACTGAGTCAAAAACGCGGAAAATAACTATATTTGGAAATTTAAAGCAATCGTCGCTTAAAGCGCGGGATAGTACCTTACAGGTGCGATCAACAGCGAATATTTTCGTTTCACGTTTGGCTCCGGACACGGATGTCTTACAATTAAGAACGTATATTCAAGAGTTTATTGACCCTGATGGTATTGTTGCTTGCCATAGACTTAAAACTCGTTTCAACACTTATGCCTCGTTCTACGTATCTATTGATACGAATGTATCTCAACAGATATTTAATCCTGAAAGGTGGCTTTCAGGGGCTTTTGTTTCTCAATTTTTTGGACGATTGCATCGGAACCAGATCTATGGCACGGAGGATGCCGTACTCTCGCTCAATAATGGCAATTGAAGTTTTTTATCAGAATGTCCGAGGCCTTAGAACGAAGATCTTACAAGTTCTTAAATTTACCTCGTTGAATAAAGATTATATCTATTCATTTACTGAAACATGGCTAAACTCCACTATAACAAGCAATTTGTTATTTGGTGACTCTTTTACTGTTTATAGAGCAGATCGGAGGATTGCTGACAAAGGCGGGGGTGCGTTAATTGCAGTCCCAAGTTGCATCGCCTCTGAAAAGATAGCTTTCAATTCTTCAATAACTTCTATTGATGTAATTGGCGTGAAGTTGTCAATCAAAAGAAGGTCAAATGGTTTTAAGAACGCAAATCACTTTCTGTATATTTGGTCCATTTATATCCCTCCATCGGTTACAAACAAATTATACCAAAAATTTCTGGAAGAGCTGGCCGATTTCCAGCTAGCTATGAAAGATCCCTGTATTTATACAGATGACTTTAATTTTACCGATAGTGTGCATCTAAAAATAAATATAACAACATCAATATTGTGAGGCGCAGATTGATCAATATTGGGCCGCGGAACTTGGAGTAGTAAATTATAACAATATTAAGAACAAAAGTGGGGATACACTCGATCGAATCTTTGCCTCCCAGCAAGTTCAAGTTAGACGTGCTGAATCGGTCATTAAGAATGAAGATAAATTTCATCCACCCTTATGCGTCTTAGGTGATTTTGACCATTTGCCATATACACCACCTACACACGAACCTCGGCTCAATTTTAAGAGAGTCAATTTTTTGAACTTATACCAGGATCTTCGTCTGATGGACTGGTCAGGCCTTGAAAAGTCTCAATGCGTCGATCAAATCTGGAGCTCATTAATCAGGCAAATTACAGCAGCTGTTATCAAGAATGTACCAATGGAGAAACCTTATAAATCCTCGGTTATGAAGCATATGTTCCCGAAGTGGGTCACAAAGGATACGGTTAAATTATGGAAACTGAAGCAAGCGAAACACAAAGTATTTAAGCAATCCAACTCAAGTAATGATTATGCAACTTATCAAATTGATAGGAAAAAATTCAAAATGGCATTTGACAAGGATTTTAGGGAATATTATGCTTCGGTCGAGAACGATTTAAACTCTCAACCTAATTTGTTTTGGGAGACAACAAAAAAGTTACTTGGAAAAAAGAATTCTAGACACTCTTGGTCAAATTGCTGCTCTGTCGAGGAACTTGCATGTTATTTTGAAAATACAAAGAGTAATGATCGTTTACTGTCTTCACATGATTGTCGTGTTCCGAATTTTTGGGATAGAGTTTATAGTAAATTTGTGGTTCCTCCAATTTCAATTTCCGATATTGTTACGTTGGGTACTAAGATTTCTGCATCTAGAATTGTCCATCTGAACGGATCCCTGATTATATATTTAAGGGTTGCCTCTCAGCAATTGTGCAACCTCTATGGATTCTATTTAACGTTTCTTTGACCACAGGTGTATATCCCAGAGCTTGGAAACTTGTTAATATAATTCCTGTACCTAAATCTACCACGCCGCAATCACCTAATAATTTCAGACCGATCACAATTCTTCCCTTCCCTGCTAAAATCTTGGAAACGTATGTTGCGAATTACCTTGCTTCATTTATTGACCCTTCGCTTCCTGATGAGCAACATGGGTTTCGGAAGGGTAGATCTACCTCTACGAACTTGGCTTGCTTACTGCATTATTTGATTTCTTATATTGATCAGCGCAATCAGGTTGATGTTGTGTATCTTGATTTCAGCAAAGCCTTTGATAGCATCAACATTCGCCTTTTGTTAGATAAGCTTAATGAAGTTGGTCTCTCTAACAACCTAGAAAAATGGTTTGCCTCACTCCTTACCGAGCGGAGTTTCATAATTAAGAATATGGAAGGTGTACATGCAATCGGGAGAATCCGTAGTGGAGTCCCCCAGGGGTCTCCCCTAGGTCCCATATTGTTTAATCTTTTTACCGCCGATATTGTTGCGCAAATTAAAGATACTCAAATTAAGGCTCTTCTGTACGCGGATGATTTAAAATTATATTCTGTTGTCCGTAGCTGGGAGGACTGCTATAGGATGTCCGTGGCATTGAATAATATTGCTCTTTGGGCCGAGCGGAATGGGCTATCTTTGAATGTTACTAAAACTTTCTGTATATCTTACTCCAGGAAAGTTGTTAATTATTTGTATGATTATACATTGAATAATTCTAAAATCCATCGCCGCGTTTTGATAAAGGATTTGGGCGTGATTTTCAGCTCCAAATTAACCTTTACCAATCATCTGGAATATGTATTGGTCGAGATCAGTAGGCGTTTGGGTATTATTAAACGGCTAGCCAATTTCTTTACCAAACCGAAGACGTTTCTCATTCTTTATAAGTCAATTGTTCTCTCTAAAATTTTTTATGCCCCATGGATCTGGTATTCAAGCAACACTCAATTATTATGTCACTTACAAACTAAATTACTTAATTTTAATACTTTTCTCGCTCGTATTAGTCGAATTCCCGGCAAAGCCTCCCTGGCTCCCCAATTTAATCTGCAGCATGTTCTGAGCAAGGTATTTTTTAATATTATGATCAAGATTATAAATGGAAGAATTTTTTCCCCGCAAACTCTGAATTTAATAGGGTTCCGTATTTCGAGCTGTTTAAGAACGCACCAGTTGTTAGTGTTCCTGGGCAAAACAAGGACTAATGTAACGAATCTTGATCCAGCTTTTAAATCAATTGATTCCTATAATAAGAATTATCCTTTATTGGATATTTTTAATAGCAAATGTTGTCTTTTATTTAAAGCTTAACGACAGTTTTATTGAAATTTTTTTTTTCTATCGTTGTTTACCAATTTTCTTCCGTTATTATGTTTCCTTATTTGTTCTATTTAAATTTGTAGTTTTCAGTCCCTATTTTTCGTTAGTTTTTTAAGTGTATTTTCATTAACCCCGTTTTGGGCTTTCACCTGTTGGGGGACAACACTGGGTCCGGACCTCCAGTTTATCTGAAGGTCTTTTTCCCAGTTTCTGTTACATTATTATTATTATTATTATTATTATTATTATTATTATTATTATTATGGAAGAACACAAAAAACAATCTGAATGAATGTAAGCTGAAATTTGGATGTAAGACGCTTCATGTTTCCTTTATATATCAAATGTTATATATATATGTAAACCCGGACTTATATCCATACAAGCCCAGTCAAGGCTTTGGATTTTGGCGTTCGAATTTGGCCTTTTGAAAATTATTATATGAAAGAACTGAAAATTTTATCTTTGTGAAGTTAATAATCGTATTGTAGAGGAAATTAATAAAGGAAGCTAGTTAGAGGAAGTTAATAATTGTATTGTAAAGTAAATTAAATAGTGTAAATTTTCTGATATAAATATGATTCTTGTAAATTTTGTAAAAATTATCTTGATTCGAAATGAAATAAATTGAAATTAAAAAAATTGAAAAAAACCCCCCCAAAAAACCCCAATGCTTGTATAACTCTACTGTTTGAATCATATTTGGTGGATGAAATCTTGTGATCAGTATTTCAACCCCTTCCACTAGTCCGGTCTTGCTGAAACTTTGTACACATGCGTAAAGTCGGTGACAATGCATAAATCTAAAAAACTTTTCAAAAAATCCAAAGGGGGAGGGGGAGGAATTAATACGAAATATAATTGGTTTATGTTTGTATGTTTGCTCAAGAGATGGCACTAGCGCTGTTTTTTAAAAAAGTAGGCGCATTCGGCGGCTCAGATCTGAGAGAACGGTCACGTGGTATCTGACCGCTTTTCTGAGCGTCTGAGTGACTGTTGCCGAACGCTCTTTTATCTCAGAAAAAAAAATGGCTTTACCGACTTTACAAATATTGAAAAGAAACGGAGGATCTACTAATTTTAGAGTACATGAAATAAAAATTAACATCATATGAGCAACTGAGCATGCATAATATTCGATCGCGATAAGACTTTCCATAAGGCCAAGGAGGAAAAGAGTACACTGGGCATCGCCATGATGTAGCTCTCGTAGCTTCTTTGATAGCTTCGCATCGCAGTGGGCACCGCCATGTTCATTCTGAACAGTCAGAAATAGAAAAGCTTGCTGAGCGTCTGAGCTCAGATTCTGACAGATTCGTTGCATGCCGAACACGTTTTCTTCTCAGGCGGAAGTACCAAAGTGCTCGCCGAACGCTGCTCTCTCAGATCTGAGTCAGATCTGAGCGCCGTCGAATGCGCCTAAAGATTTCAACTTCGAGCCATCGTATCTCAACGAGGTCGCGGTCTCTGTGGTCTTTATAAGCCTTATTCCAAATAATTTCCTGTTCACGGACGGCAGAAAAAAAATTATCTCTTAACGTGGTCTCCTTTTAGTTTTTTAAAGCATTTGCTTGTTTTTATTTAATTGCCTTTCCTATTTCTTTGAAAGACGGTAGAATCGTTCATGGCGTCCATGTTGTTTTTAGCTGTTTGTTGCCTTTGCCTTGAAATCGCTTTGTCGACGCACGATTGCTCAAGTGCTCATAATCTATAGTATTAACTAGCGGAAGAATGAAGCAACTTATTGGTTTTATAATGTCAGTCCTTCATAATTTCTATATTTTTTGAGGTAGAAGGTTGAAATTTGAAATGTGGCTTACTATGGGCATGTCCATCTGCACTATTTAGTTTGGTTTTGATTGGCACACTGGGGTCGGAATTACGGGGGTGGCATTCAGAAAGGACAACATATCTATGTGCTATTTAGGTATTTAAAGTCGTGAAATTAACTATCCAGATTTCTTTAGGCAAGATCTACATTACTAAGAAGTTTAGGCCCATGTGTTCCATTGGGGTTAGAATTGCGGGGGTGGCAGTCACTTGGTCTTTGGAACTATGGTAACATATGGCATGTGATATATCATACGTTCGGAAATGATGAAGAAGGAAAGAAAATATGAGCTTTTTTACATTTTCTACATATTATGTTCGAGAAAATTAATTTTTTGATTAAAAAATTTGGGGAGGGGTAAAAAATGCAGATAAAAGGGTAAAATAGATGACTGCAGGATCTGCTACTTGCCTTACCCTAATCGGGGGGGGGGGATATCTTTATAGTAAATGTATAAATGCATTTCTGCTTCATTGCTAAAGCTCCTCCTTGGAATGTTTACAAGATTTTATTTTTAATACAAACCACCTTCAGGCACCACACTAACTGAGTGCGAGATTTGGCTACTATCGCTTTAGTGGTTTTGACGTGATTATGTTACAATGGTGACTGAAAAGGGAGCTACGCTCCAATAATACTTTGTATTTCCTAATATTACGCTTATGCCCACAGCTATACTTGTTGTTAACGAATATTAAACGTTATCAAAATACTCACTCGTTTCCAACCTCCTTTCAATATGTCACACACATTACTCTGCAAAATGTTTTTACGTGACACAAAGACAACACGTTAGTTATTGTAGATACACCTGACTCTATTAGTAGAATAGAATCTCTTAATCAACAGTGGTTCCTACACAAATGTTACCAAAAATCCATTACATCAGTTTGTGAATAAAGTTCACAAGGCAATTAGTGATTGTCCTTTACTGATCCCGAAGAAGGAAACTTCTAAGTTTACTGTTCCTAATTCACGGCTTCATAAATTATATTGTTTGCCTAAAATTCATAAGCCAAGGAAGGCTATGAAACTCATTGTCTCCAACATTAATTCTCCTAGTTACAAGTTATCTAAATTTCTTACAATATGAACTCGGAAATTTTGATCATACATTCGATAGATTCTCAGTGAAAAACGGCTTCGAATTAATTTCGAAAATTAAAGATAATAAATTAAGCGCAGGCGAAATACTGGTCTCCTTCGATGTTTATTCCCTTTTTTTCCGAGCGTTCCTTTGACGTCACTACTGGTTATCTTAGAAATTTCCTATCTGTTTGTGAGATAAATTTAAAAAGGATCTGGGATTTCGTTTTATAACAACAACTGACTGACGACGTGGAGTAAATTCATGGAATAGTTTTATTCTGAAGGGATAAGATAAAATGTGCTCTGCGCACTACACTAGCTGATTTCCAACCAAAGGCCAAAGAGAGTGGGAGCCAAAAACAAGTAACAACAACAAAAAAAATGATGTGCACTCTGGCGTTAAACAAGTAAAAACAATGACAAAAGCAAAAATTCCTTAACATACCCCGGCCTTGAAAGTATTGCCTTCCAAACAAAAAAAATTCAAATAATAACATACAATCACAAACAAGTAAGGTAAACCAATAGCAAACAAAGAAACATGTAAATTAAACAATAAAAAAAATTCAAAACAGAAAAATGCAAGAAACACTAAATATGAACAAGTCTCTCGTCTGATAAGATTTCTTCTATCTATTATCCAGCATCTTTCCCTTAAAGTGGACAGTAGAAGCTGTTTGCGCTAGCATGAAGGAGTCGAAGATGCTCTGCTTCCACAAGAAACTCAGAAAATGGATGCTTGCCTGAGAGAAGCACATGATGTTTTTTGGCAGGAGCGAAATTTGAATTACGTAGTCTTCCTCCCACACGTGTCAGCCCTTGGGAATCTAGGAAAAGTGAGAGATTACGCAGCTTTGAGCGAAGGTCACTGCAGGGAGATGTCAGAATTGGCAGCTCCTCAGTGAACGATTCAGCCTGTGCCACCTTAACGAGGGGCATAGAAACGCATTATTCAGTTCTGACGGGTTTATGAGGTCATAAGAGCAAGAAACTTCAGGGCTGAGGCAATTGTTCTTGAACCGCAGGATCCAATCAACATTGCGCAAAAGACTTGAAACAGAGGAGTAGGCAGCGAAAGGAAAGGAGCTAGACACAGCGAGATTAGATGCCGGAATAGGATGATTGACTTCGGCAAAGATGTTGGATCAGAAACATCGGGACAAAGAAGGCCAACATCCCTTGTCATTGCGTAACCATTCTGCTCCACTTGACCACATAGTGGAACTCATCAATTCAGTAGGGGCAATACCTCTGGATAGAAGATCTACAGGATTGGAATCACTGGGAACATGACGCCAGAAAGCGTACTCAGACGCTGAATCTCAGAAATGCGGTTAGCCACGAATGTTTGGAGGTAGGTTGGGTTCATCCCTAGCCAGCTGAGAACGATTGTTGAATCAGTCCATAACACATGACGATCAAAGTTAATGTTCATTACGCTTTTAACATGGTGCACTAAACGAGCAAGAGTCAAGGCTCCACAAAGCTCTAACCTCGGGATTGTGATCGTCTTTATAGGAGCCACTTTGGCTTTGGAGCAAAGGAGATTGGAAGAAAGGTACCATCACAGTGGGTAGATCGCACATATACACAAGCTCCGTAAGCTTTGGAAGAAGCATCAGAAAAGGCATGGAACTCAATGCGTGAAGGTTGATCGCAAATAATTCTTCGAGGGAATTTTATCTCATTGAGAACAGAAATGTCCGATTGGAATTTCAATCATTGGTCATGCAAAAGCTGAGGAATAACATCACCCCACAAAAGGTGTACGAGCCACAGAGATTGCAACAACATCTTGACAGAAATAGTACAGGGGGTCAAAAGTCCAAGAGGGTCGTAAATCTGTGAAAATGCGAGAGGACCACTGTGCGTGTTACAGCGAAATAGACCTCGCTGTAACAAACCCCGTCTGTTTTGGCAACAGAGAGAGAAGGAGGAGAGACGGAAGGCGGGCGATTCGATTCGGACAAGGAAGAGAAGTAAATAGAGAGAGAGAAATAGTGAAGGATTGGAAAGTAAGACCTGGAGAGGGACGGACGCAAGTTTTGGAGCCGAGAAAGCTTCACGTCGCGAGAGACGAGATGGAAACGTGGCTTGGCGTAGGAGAGATTGGAAGAACACGACAACGGCTTCTGAACGTGGAATAAGAATCGAGAAGGCGACTGCGACCAAAAGGACGGCGGCAGCAAGCAGTGAGGCCGGGCAGTTTGTCGACAAAGTTCCGACGCCAAACACGAGCTACGTCGACGTCACGTTAAACGGCGGATACATAATTACGCCGCCGCCAGCTCCACTGTTTACCATTAATCATATCACCACTTAGGAAATGAGTTTTTGGAATGAAGAATTTTATTATGAAAATTCGGCGGAGATATGTCTCATGCAGCATCAGCGGTGGCTGGGTTCATTTCCGCAAGGGTGACAAGCATATGCCCGAGGCGGCGGCATAGGTTATTTGAGCCGTAGAAAATAATCCCGTTTTCGAAACCGTAAGTGTGTTTCCTACCTTTGCTTTTTACAGTGTATGTGCACCGATAATGTTAGTGAAATTTCGGGTTCGTGTGCTTTAAATGAACAAGATCTCAAAGTGCGTTGTAGGAAATTACCGCACATTGCTTAGTGTGTGATTACATTGCTGTATAATTCTGTGCCGTTTGCTAGACGCTAGTTAATTTGTTTAATGCTAAGCTCAAATCTTTAAAGTGCTAAGTGAAAGAGTCAATTATAACATAGTGTAACATTCCGCACACAAAATTTAAATTGCGGTATTATCTATTTTGAAGCTTTAGCTGTAATTTGTTTAAATGTAATTCAGAACGGCAACGCATATTCTCACTTTGTGCAATGTTCAATTATGTAGTATAGTTGGTGCTAGTAAAATAGAATTAGTTGCGTTACTGATCATAAGTGTTTTAACATTTTTCTATTTCCAGTGTATCATTTTATTGTTATAATATTCCTGGAAAGAATTTATTCGTGGACAATACTATTAACTCTTTATTCCCATTTGTGCAATTTTGCTATTTAAGAACTGTAAAATTGTCATTTTTCGAGGCTCATGATTTTAGCCATTTGTGTTATTGTCTGAAATCTACATATTATATTTAAAATTAAAAAGTGGACGCTTTCAACTAATTGGACTGAACTTTAAATGTCATCATTAGCGTATCTAATAGTTTTCTATTTATTTACGCCTCAATTAAGTCTTACCATACGAGAGTGATTTTTAGTATTCAATGTGTAACTAAGTATGTAGATTATGATACTTAAAATATATTGCTATTTGCTTATCGAATTTTTGTAGCACTTCCTAGTTAAATCATTTACGCATTGTAGTGCTCCTACAATTTATTACATTGATCATTTAATTTGCTTTGTTCAATTTTCGAAATTGCTCTGGTCGAGCTCGTTACATTTGTAGTTTGTAATTCAAGTTATTGCCATTTGTTTATTTGCTTTATTTACCAATAAGGTATGTTATGTGTAAACTGAAAGTCAGACCTAGTATTAAGACTAGCCATGTAAGATATTTAATATTGATAGTGGCTTCAGATAAGCTAAGGTTGATCACATTATTTGTTATCTTTTGAGCTACAGAATAGTCTAGCATTTTATATATTGTTGTTAATTTCAATTCAATTTCAAGCGTTATATTTGATTGTTCAATTTGTATCTTTATTGATAGTTATCATTTTTTTTATTTATCTCTAATTAAACTTATTTCATTCATGACTAAAATAATGGCGTGTGTCTTAATTTCTGATTGAACGCCCTATTTTTACATTCTTCCACTGCGTAAGCGAGTTGGCACGTGACAGTGCGCTTAGTAACTTTCAGATGAGGAGCAGGGGTGATGGAAAATTTCAGCACGTTTTCATCAGGAACCAAAAGTAGACCAAAAGTCTTTGTGTACTCATGAGATCCGATATCAACAATCAAAGGATGCACTTCTGCAGTGGGGAAGTCCTTGAGAGTATTCGGTTCATTAGAAACCCATTTTCTAAGATTAAAACAACCAGTCTTTAGAACAGCAGACAGAGCATTGCAGAGGTGGGAAGCTTCAGCTTCGGTATCACAACCTGACAAAATATCGTCAAAGTAAAAATCTTCCTTTATAATGCGAGAGACGGCAGGCTGAGTGTTAGCACATTCATTCCCCAACTCGAACAAGCAACGAATGGCACGAAAACTTGCAGCAGTAGTGTCATAAGTAACTGTATTCAAGTTATAAACCTTGATAAGCATCGCAGGTTCAGGTCTCCAGAGAATTCGCTGTAATGACCGCTGTGAAGGGTTAATCAGCACCTGTCTGTACATCTTCTCAATGTTTGCGGAGAAAGCAAACACAGGTTTTCGAAATCTAAGTAGTATGCTGATCAAATCTTGCTGAATTATAGAACCAACTCTTTCAATAGAATTAAGTGATAGTCCAGTCGTAGATGGAGCAGAAAACCACTGAATACTACTCGCAGCTTCGCGGTCAAACTGTCTTTCTTAATCACGCCGTGATGCGGAAGAAAGAGCGAGAACATATGTCCCAAATCTTCATATTCAGACATGAACTTGGTGTATTGCAGCAAAAGAGATTTATTATAAGAAAAACGTTTTTCCAGGTTTAAGATAATTGTTTCTGCAGAAGGAAAAGATTCAGCTAATAGATTGGGAGATTGGTGCAGTGGAAGTGAAACCATGAATCCTTCGTCGCTGTCACGGGTAGTAGTCTCTTTTAAAATAGCTTCACATTCATCCTCTATAGGAGAAGAGGGAGAGGGGGAATCTCTTCGATTTCTCAAAATCTTTGTAACTATTGTTGAACGTCAGCTACGTTGTGAGTGAAATTACACGTCATAGTCTTTTGTGGGAGATCGTAATCATAAGGACCGGAGACAATCCATCCGAAATGAGAAGAGTGCAAGGATGGCCCCTTTCACCCAAACGAGCCGCTGTCCTTGAACAACTTGCCAAAAACAACTAACTCCTAACAACAAGTCAGTTTGACCAGATATGTTGAACGTGGGATCAGCCAGCATCACGCCAGAAGGAATGATCACATGTGAGGAATCAATAGCCTTACAAGGCAGAAGCACGACCAAGCACTACATACACTTAGACTAAAACTGGATGAGCATAATTGCAGAAAAATCTCACACCCAGAATAAATGGTAGAAACGTTACCAGTAACACCCTGTACTTGCATCTTGATCGGAGATAAAGGCAGTCGAAGTGTCTTGCACAGGGACGTTATGAACGACGACATGGAGGCTTCTAGCATGGTGTGGAAGACCTTGTGAGTCAATCACTTTGACAACCTCAGTAGATAGCAGTGTTCCTTGCGCTAACAGGTTTATAGAGGAGAGAAGAGAGTGAGAGATGCGTGCATTGTCATCATGGGAAGGGTTTATCAGAGTTCTGGTCGTTTATCAGAGTGAGAGAGGTCGTTACAAGGTTTATCAGAGTTCTGGTGCAGAAGAGTATGGTGTCTTGCACGACAGACGTTACAATTGTGCTTAGATTTACAATCTTTGGAATGGTGGTCTTTAGCAAGGCAGATAAAACAGTCTTTCCTTTTTTACTTTAGTATCACGATCAACCGTGGACAGCTGCTTAAAGGTAGGGCATGAATACAAGGGATGATCACTTTCACAAACCACACAAACACAAGAAATGGTAAGAAACGACCAGAACTCTAAACATGACGAGAATTGGACAGTTTGGCATTTCTCTGCGCCAGTGTTTCTAACAGAGAGGAAGGAAGCTCTAAACATTTTAACAAATCTTCGCATGTAGGAGGAGTTGAAGAGGTAGATTTCTCCTCGAATTCTTTCAGTGTAGCTGGGTCCAATTTAGAACTTAAAAGATGTACAAATTGAGCAAAGAATCAAGAGCGTAAATTCTTGCGAGTTCTGTCAGTCAAGATTCTTAGCACATTTGAAGACTCCTTGGCGAGTGTCTCAGGGGTGAACAAGGACTTAATGTGATTATGAACAAGAATCTTTTTGTTATTATATCTATCATTGAGTGTGTCCAAGCAATGGAGTAATTAGAAGTGGCGAGTGACAGATTCTAGATACATTCAGCAGCTTTGCCTGTGAGTGATTCACTTTCGTGTATTAAGCTTAGAAACAGATCACGGAAATTAAGCCATTCAGAAAAATATCCGTTGAATTGAAGCAAACTAATCAATGGCAATTTAATAGGACTGACATCGATGAGTCATGGCTTGGAGTAAGATGGCTTTCATTGTTAGAAACAGAGATATTGGTCACGCTAGGAACATTCGATTCTAAAACAAGATTAGCGATTGCGATTAATTGAAAATAATAGGATTCGAATTCTGCAATTTGTTCCTCACCATCCGCATCATCAGTGTGGGTGTCAATTTCTAACTGCACATCTGTGAACGATGTAAGCAAAGTTTTTAAATGGAGCAATCTCTCTCTCAAATGAGAGAAAACAATCACAGGAAGCTGAGCAAGAGGGGGGGTGATCAGTTTGAACAGTACGCAAATAACTATCAAAACGAGTTAGCTGAGCTTTAATAGCTGTACGTTTCTTCTTTAGATCCATTGTCACAAAGAACACAGTCACAAACCACAGTAAAAGTAGGCAATTAAATCGAAAGTTCACACAAAACAAAATGGCGGCTTAAAGCGTCACTCGACGATGTAGAACAAAGAGATGCGATGATCAATAACACAGATGGCAAAG
Organism: Rhysida immarginata; assembly: GCA_023313115.1. Taxonomy (NCBI): domain Eukaryota; kingdom Metazoa; phylum Arthropoda; class Chilopoda; order Scolopendromorpha; family Scolopendridae; genus Rhysida; species Rhysida immarginata. Next base: position 1,618,680 of record JAHWFO010115002.1, read on the forward strand.
AGGCAAACAGAAACGCTGAGAAACAAAAAGTCTACTTACAGGCTTAAGGATTAAAAATGACCTGCGATGATTGCTGGAGTTGCAAAACAGTTGACATGAAGACTAGATCCTACAGCAGACGCCGACAAACAACACGAATGCTCGGAGAAACGCTTGAGTTCGGCTCTGGGAACAATGACATTTACGTACGCACGTGGCAGGGCAGCAATAACGAAGGAGAAAAGTTCTTGCAAATCCTCTGCCGATAGCTCGACTTAGATCCTGCTCGAAGGACAAAATGTTTGTGAGATAAATTTATAAAGGATCTGGGATTTCGTTTTTATAACAAGAACTTACTGACGACGTGGAGTAAATTCATGAAAGAATTTTATTCTGAAGGGATAAGGTAAAATGTGCTCTGCGCACCAGAGACGATCAATTAGTTAATTGATCGTCTGTGCTGCGCACACAGATATATAGTAAATAGATCGCTAGAACCCGCCTCTTCGATGAAGCCAAGCGCGCCATATTGCTTCACTACAAAGGTTATGCTGTACGCGTTCTTATGATCTTATGAAAAAAATTTTCCAACTATTTTAAATTATAGCCGCTAGAAATTATGTTTAGATAAGGCTACTCTTCAATTGGACTTACAGATCAGTTTGTAATTTTTGTTTAATATCATGTTATGTATTTCTTATACCCATCAGTTATTCGTTGTTTTTTTTTTCCACCTACAGGATTATTGATAATCTTGTTTTCTTTCTCACAGAAAAGCAGTCTATATTTTTTAGACTATGAATATTTAACCTGAATCTTTTCAAATAATATTTAAAAAATATTTTTAAAAAGACTTTAAAAAGATACTTTTTTTTTAATAATGCAAGCAACAGGCTAACAAAAATATCAGTAACTTTTGGCCTATACAAAAAGACCCATGACTTTTGGCATATGAGTGTAAATAAAATAAATATTCGCAAATAATGACATTTAAGTAGAAGTGGTGTAAAAATAACTATAAATTTTTAAAGATGGTCAATTTATTATAAACTGATCTATGAACAATTTTTCCATTATTTAATGCCTTTACTTCGTATTGAATCTTTATGTTCAAGTATGTTTGTCATATTGCTTGAAAAGTGTAGTGAGGTAAGATGGCGGCAAGTGGCTTCACTAGCAACAATGTTATAGCGAAACTCTCTCTATCCTCTTCCCTTAGCCAACAAAGAAAAACAATGTTTCTGTTTGTTGGCTAAGGGGAGAGGATAGAGAGAGTTTCGCTATAAAGCTCAAGCTCTGGCGATCTATTTACTATATATCTGTGGCTGCGCACTACACTAGCTGATTTCCAACCATGGCCAAAGAGAGTGGGAGCCAAAAACAAGTAACAAAAAAGAATGATGCGCACTCTGGCGTTGAACAAGTAAAAACAATGACAAAATCAAAAACTCCTTAACACTATCTTCTTCCAAAGGTGTTCCCGAAAAAGTCACGGAATATATCAGTTTTACTGAGGAATAATGTATGAAAATTTCTTTCATTTCCAAATTTTATAACTGGACCTCGGAACAGTTATGGGTAATAGTCTTAGTCTGACAATCGACAATCGAACAGCGCAGGAAAAACGAAACGAGCGATCCAAAAGCAACGCTTTCACTGCCATACTCGTCCAGGTAGTAACTAGGAGAAGTAGACTGAACTAGGCAAGAAGCCAGATGAAACCAAAGTTATGAAATGAGTAGATCGCTCATGAGGTGCTTTCAGCGCCACCAACGCGTCCCCATTTGAAAGCCTGTCCATGGAAGAAGTAGAATGGGAAGCGAAGCTCTAGCTTAATGTGTGTTATTATGTGTACACAAGCGCACCAAACGAATGGGTCGAAACTATGGTTTCGGTTTCGGTCGAAACTGTGAGTGAAAAACGTGAGTCTTCTTCCATGAGTCTTCCCCCACCTCTCCTACTTGAGATGGGAATTTCAAAGAATTTCACGAGCAACCGACCGCAGGAAATCGACAGAAACATGGAGGTCGCTGTTTCTTCCGCCCACTAAAGCCAAGTATCTTCTCTTTTATTAATCTTGGCCTTTGGTAATCTTTTTGTGCCCGATGTATACAACTCGGCATAAAAATACTATAAGGCAGGAATGGGCCTTTTAAACGTTTACGAGACTTGAGAAATGGCGGCGTCCTTGGCAGATTGAAAACGAGGCTGACGGGTGAAATTCACACACGGGAAAGCACTGTGTGTGCTAATTTATAGATTAAAAAAGACGTAACTATTTAATCACTGGATTTTAACTCAGAATATTTCACGGATTCACTTGATGGATTAAGATTAGTTAAGAAGGAGGCTATTCCAACTAAATTTGTGTTGCGAAATAGACCAAAACGAATGACTAAAGAAAATCACTTCAAAAATCACTACGCTATCATTACTTTTATTTATTTATTTATTTATTTATTTATTTATTTATTTATTATTTCGTTAATTAATATTAAAAATTGATATAAATTATAATGAATATAATTCATGAATTTAACATATACCTTTTGTATAATAAATTTTATTAATTGAAATCAATTAAAATTAAATTGGGATGTTATTTTTTTATTATTTTTTATTTTCATTTTTTGTTTTTATTATTTGTTATATTTTTATATCAATACGACAAGATCAATTAATCAATCAATTAATTAATGGATCTCAATAACATTTTACATATTGCAATCCATGTAATGAAAATAATAACACACTCGTATGACAAAAAGTTAAAAGAGATAGTTTAAGAATCTCCTTCCAAAAACCAAGTTTATGACGAACGTCAAGATTACCCAATATGACAATTTGACAGAATAAATAAAAGTTCAAGTATTTAGGAGAATTTAACAAAACGGATCAGCGAAAAAAGCTTTTAAAGCAAGAGTCAGTAAGATGAAATCGGCCTATTTCTCACCAAAGATATCTATAAGAAGTCAATATCATTCAACGCTAAACTTTGGCACTAAACAACAGTAATACGCCCAGAAGCACTTTATACAGCTATGTATCTGCCCCTGATCAAAAAAATGTTAACTCAAGAACTGAAAGTAGCTGAAAGAAAAATATTAAGAAAAATGTTGGGGTCAATATTAAAGTACGTCGCAACAATGAAATATACACACACACTGAAAAAATTGCATATACTGTACCGTTAGGAAAAGGAGAATAGTTTTTTATGAAAATCTTGAAAGAATAAACCCCAATAGGCTCACAGGAAAAATTTTCAAATATATGTCAAAATTGAAAATAGCCAATACTTAGATAAATGAAACACAAAAGGACATAGAAGAATTACAAATTTCACAAGCAGACATATAACCAGGTTGGTACAATCAAAAGGCTTTCCGGAAAAAATGAAGAATTAAAACGGCGCATTTTGGACTTAAGAAAGGAATAATGAGTTGAAAAGAACGTAGTCCATTGCGGGTTATTCAACAACGACAAAGCTTTGGACTGCAAGCTTTTGGCGCTAGCATTTGACAACGAATTTTTAGTATTGAATCAGTTACGAGCTTCGCTTCCCATTCTACTTCTTCCATGGCCTGTCGGCCATTGCTTTGGTTGGCAAAAAATGGCCTTCATCGATCGTATGTTTACGTTTGAAGTTGGCGTAGACAAACACAGTAAAACTCAATGCCGATTTCTTCTCACCACTGACCTTTCACAGGTGTGTCTTTATCTTTCTGCGTCTTAGAATGCTTTTCTCATGGAAAAATCGTGGTCATCTTTTATATCATGGTTGTTGATACATAAAAGATGTCGATATTCAACCATGTTACCGTCGTTTCAGTGATACCAGAATGATTGTTTAGAGGTATTTATGAAATTATATACCGCATTTATTAAAAAGCATCTAAATTTGGGAGAGGTCGCTTAATAAATTTCAGACTACAAGCACGAAGTTTGTGGCGGGGGGAGGGGTGCTTTCAATGGCGCTTTCACGATATATAGTAATGGCGCTTTGGCTGGCGATGTTGTTCTGCCAACCACAGTAATGGCGCCTACAAATTGCCCCAAAGATGGCGGCCACATAAGCGATCTACTCATTTAATATCGTTGGATGAAACCTAATTAAGTTATCCAGAGGTTAAGATGGAACCCTTTCCTTCAGGACGATGGAGTTAATTGTTGATTGACGAGAAACAAGGAACACGAGGTGCTAGGAGATCCAGTATTCGGGAAAGATGGGCTTTTGGATATCGTCGAAATCGATGTCCAGGATGTGACGAGGCCTGCTATGCCTGAGGAAACTTTTAAAAGTGAGCGAATGCTCCAGAATATCTGCAACCAGAGGATTGGGATGGTCCTTGCAATGGATTCGGAAGCAACTTATTCAGTGACTCTTAGACATAGTTACCAATTGGAGGTATATAAAAATCTTCAGCAATAGAATACACTCGCTCATCAAAAGTCATGGCACACCCCTCCAATCAGGTTCCCTGTCCGTAATGAGACAGATCCCGCTGCTTCCATTCTCGGAATGCAGGTGCACAGGACTCCTTGATATCATACAATCATTGTAAGCAAAACTAGCTGCAGAAATGTCAGCACGCCGAGACCTATCCGCATTTGAACGGAGGATGGTTGTTGGTGCCAGACGGATGGGTGCCTCAATATCAGATGTAGCCAACATCCTGCAATTTGCCCGCACAACCGTTGCAAGGGTCTATCGAGAGTACACCCAACGACGGGTTATAACCCATGTCGGACAGCGGATGGGCCGTCCACGCCTCATTGATGCCAGAGTTGTTCGCCGGGTCACCCGGCTTGCAACTGCTGACCGAAGGGCGACAGCGGGTCAAATCACCATGCGGTACAACCAGAAACGTCCCACAACTGTGTCTGTGACGACAATTTGGCGAACCTTGGCAGCTGCAGGATTTGGGAGCAGGAGGCCAAGACGAGTGGCACTCTTGAAAGCTGCACATCGTCGGCAACGCCTAGCCTGGGCCAACCAACTTCGACATTGGACCTTTGAGGACTGGTGATGGGTTGCCTGGTCCGACGAGTCACGGTTTCAGCTGTATCGGGCTGATGGCCGTGTCCGTGTCTGGCGCAGGCCACACGAAGCCATGGATCCCGCTTGTCAGGTGTGGACCACTCAGGCAGGTGGATGCTCCATATTGGTTTGGGGTGTTTTCTTGTGGCATGCAATGGGTCCATTGATGCATCTGACATCCACTCAGCGAGCTACTTCCTACGTCGATCTGCTTGGAGACCACCTGCACCCCTTCATGAACTATTTTTACCCCGCGGGCGACGACATCTTTCAGCAAGATAATGCGCCTCCACACACGGTCCTTATGACAGGGCAGTGGCTGGACTAACATGCTACCGACTTCACGACAATGATTCGGCCTCCACATTCCCAAGATTGCAATCCCATTGAACATTTGTGGGACGTCATCGAACGATCTGTCAGGTCGTCACCAACACAACTGTTAAATGCAGCATCGTTATGGAATGCAGTGCCTGTGGATGTGTAGACTTCCGGGTTCTGGTAGACTCTCTTCCACGACGGGTCGCTGCCGTTATCCGGGCCAGAGGGGGCCCAACAAGTTATTAGGCAGGTTTGCCATGACTTTTGGTCAGTGAGCGTATTTGTTGCGATTCTCCTGTCAGGGTAACACTTTAGAAGGTTTGGAGGTCCTTCCATCTGGACTTGCATATTGTAGCCCAGGCAGACATACCAAAATGAAGAATGGTTCGGATGACCATCTTATAAAGCAAAAGTTTGCTATCCATTCCAAGCACGTTGTTTCGCCCCAGAAGAACAACTAGACTAAACTTTGCCTTCTTAGCCTTATTGATCGCATAGGAGATATGGTCACCCTAATTTAGCCTGGCTTCTACCACCACTCCGAGGTATTTGTATTTTTTACCCATTCGAACTCTACCAGAAAGGAAGAAAGCAATAGCTTGCAGTCCAATCCAAGCGCGCTGTTTCGCCCCAGAACTGCTACGAAACTGAATTTTGCCCTCTTTGCCTTGTTGACGGCGTGGGAAATATGGTCGCCCCAATTTAGCTTGGCATCTATTAATACTCCGAGGTATTTTTAATGTTTTACCCATTCGAGCTCTTTACCAGAAAGGAAGAGAGGGCTCGGGGGTTTTCGAAGTTTCTTCGTAATGAGCACCACCTTGCGTTTGTCAACGTTTAGGTCGAGTCTCCACTTAGCAAACCATTTCTCGCACTGATGTAAGGCTTTTTGTAACCGAGATATGACGTGAGCGGAAATGCGATCAGTAGTCATGATGGACGTGTCGTCAGCGAACAGATATAGCTTGCAATTAGTAAAAGTCGGAAAGTCTTGGATGAACAGTGCAGGGCCACCAGCATTGACGTCACAAGGGTCGGACATGGAGCAGCCAACCTTGACACGAAATATCCTGATTTGTGAATTCGAGAAGAAACTAGCTACAAGCTTCTCTTATTTCTCTTGTATATGGTGCGTGGATGGTATCTTCTCTTGTATATCCATCTAAACGATAGTGGATGGTATCTTCGCTGTTTTAGGTTTAATAAAAGGTTAGAATTCGTCATTTATCGAAAATCCACCAACAATCATCGCTATATAATGAACGATTTCTTTCATTTTCCTAGCTATAAACTTGCTGCCTTCCACGCTAAATCCACCGCCTTCTTAATGTTTCTTTATCCGACCAAAGGTACCAAACTGAATTGAGTACCGTTAAAGCTATAGCAAGGTCTGAATAGCTTTTCCGATAACATTGTCAATAACTTACTCCGTAGACATAAGCTTCTCTAAGTAGAAAAGATGCCACGAAGTTAACTCCAGAGACCACAAGCCAAAAATTTATTAGTATTGCCATAACCAATAGAATTAATAAGTGTGATTACTTGCGTAGTTTTCTGGCGCATCCGCAAGATTTCACTGCGACCAATGAGTCGTAGTTTTTGATCGTAGTTTTCGACCAATGAGTCGCAGGTTTTTAGTACTTGCTTACAAGGAAAAAGATGAAAGGTTTACTATAATTTTAAAAATTAATTTTCAAATACTATTTCTTTTTTCTTCTTACTGTTTATTTACTGTAAAGATAAACGCCACCGAAAAATTAGACTATTTTCTTTGCATCCAGAGAATAAAATATATATTATTTAAAAATTTTCAATTTATCCTAATATTTTATTAAGAAAAACGCCTCGATGGATTGAAAATTAGCCCTCTCGTCCCCTCAGGAGAATCAGCGGAAGAAGAAGCGATTTCCTGTCGCGAACCACTGTCAATTCTAGCCTTGTTTCGATTCTACATAACGCAAGAGTTTGCTTGCCTTTTTCTATCAGAATGGCTTTAAATTGTTCTCTGTTTGGATGTGTAAATAAGAAATCCGATAGATACTTCACATTTCATATATTTCTACAATCAAAATCGATTAAGAAGCAGCGGAGATCTGGTATCCAAATGCGAACAGGGTAGTGTGCTCAGTTCATTTCGAAGAGTCTTGCTTTTTCTATAAACCTGCCATTTTAAATTTATTGTCAATTAAAACGAAATTCATTGAAACTCGAATCTGTTCCAACTTTAAACGGGCTTAATTCTGGTGATCTTCAAGAACAATGATCGCGACACTCAGACATTTGCTAACCGACGAAGGAATGAAGTAGGCCTATCTGCTCTCATAAGGTACGTGCACGAGTAAATATAACGAGTAAATTTTTTAAAATACGAATAAAAATAATGTTTTAAACTTAACAAACGATATACAAATTACTCAAATAACACATTAACAAACTCATCATTTATAAATAGTGAAACAATAATATATACGACAGAAACTTAACACGAAACGTGAAATTCCCATTTGCAGTAAGCAATAAAACTCTACGAAGTTGGTCGAAATCGACAGCAGCGCTGTTAATTCGCACATCCGCCGCTCGCCTGAATTTTAGCATTGGTTACTACTGTCCGGGACTCAAAAGACGACCTCTGAGTTGCACAATTCCACCACTACACGGCTGAAATGTTTGGGTGAGTTCATTTTTAAAAAGATTGGATAGGGATATTGCAAGTGTTGTCATATTTTTCTCCGGCAATTGTTGTCTAAAGCACGCGTGCAACAAAAACAACGCAGACACGAGGAGAGACAACATGCGACGCAGGAGAAAAAATATGACAACAATTGCAATATCCCTGTCCAACCTTTTTAGAAATGAACTCACCCAAACGTTTCTGCCGTGTAGTGATGGAATTGCGCAACTCAGAGGTCTTCTCTTGAGTTCCGGACAGTACGAGAGTATTCACACTTATTAATTCTATTCGCTTTGGTATTGCTTATGACCCGCAATTAACTAAGGGCCTGAAAAAAGATTTTTAGCGCTTGCAATTTAAAGATTGCATTCAAAAGTGGGAATACTTTGAAAGCACGTTAGGAAATCCTAAAGATGCCATCCCATCTCTGGAAAATTCGGGTATCAGTTCAAAAAATTTTAAGTTAGTTAGGTCTGTCAATTCAAGAAGTCATTTGAGAGTATAGAAATCTATAAAAGGAATTCTAAAAAGTTATGAAATAATGACAAGGGCCGATCTCAAACTCTGTTCAATTGATTTATTGAATTGATTCTGTGTCTTCTTGTTTCCTTTCATTTTGTTTCCCATTATTGTTTTTTGTCACTTATTATTTTTATTTTTGTTTATTATAGTTTAAGTTTATTTTTAATGGTTTTTACATTTTTATTTTATTTTTACAGTCTGGAAAGCCGTTTTTTTTAACCGGAAAATTAAATGCCTAGCCAGTTTTTGCTCGGCAAAGAAAATGCTACAAGACGATGGTGACGGTTGGACAAATCGCTACCCAGTGAAACGCACCCTGTTAGTACTGTATGTGACTGTAAGTTGGTTCTGATTGATTCTGAGTTATTATATACCAGATTACTTTTCACCTATATCTTATAAGCTATCTGAGGCAAATTGTTCAATGAATGTTGTTACATAAAATTTACACATTTCTAATTTAGCTCTTTGCTACTTAACGTTGCGCATTTCAAGTGCTGTCGTTGAACGTACTTTCTCACTACAATGTAGTTAAATCAAAAATTAGAAACAAGTTGTCTATTCCTGTAATTCAGAAGAGTATTTTATTTCAAAAATATTATTTAATTCTTAACAAGAGCACTTGTGTGGATTTTAAACAAATTGAAAAAATGTATGAGCTGTTCAATCAGACAATATATGATCATATTAATAGAACTGCCCTTGATGATGAAAGTGATGAACTGTACATTTGGAATTGTTCGGGAAGTCTGTTTTTGTGTGGTAAATCAAAGCTTATCAATGATTATTCATTTGCATTTAATGGTGAATATTGGGTGGATGTCTAGTGTTGCAGTTATCAATATTTGATATTGAATTCTTTTTATATACCGGGTGATCCAAAAGTGCAATCACGAGGCACGCGCAAACACTGAAAATGTCGTTAACAATGTAAAAAAATGTAATACACATTTGGATCACCCGGTTTATCTAATTAGTTATAAACCGATATCTGGATTTCTTTTCCGATGTATCGATTGATTGTTGTAATTTATTTAATTTCAGTTGTCGTAAAGTTTACTTTTACGATTTGCGTGTGCTTGGTTTATTAATGTGGCAACTGTGTTCTTTCCCTCGCGGCTAATTTCCTCGATCGCAGAAGTTATGCCGTTTAATTGTTAGCAAATTATTATTTTTATTTTCTTTTTGCTTCAGTTTTTATTCCTCTTGCACTTCTCCTCCACTCTACACATCTCCTGTGCAGCTATGGCGCCTGATCCATCTCCCCGCCAGTGGATGTATTTTTTCTTCTTTTAATCTCCGTAAGTTTATCCTCCTGCTGAAGTAAAATTGTAGTTTCCATGGCGTGCTTATTTCACATCCCATTCACGCTAATTTTGGCATCTTCCCACGAGTATTTCTTGTTTGATTCGCTACGAAAGGCTACCGCTATGTATAGCTTCGAAATGGGTTTTTTTTTTTTTTTACGTTTGCCAAGTGAATGTACTTTTTTCAGCAGGAGTGGATGAACAAAACGATTTGTCCTACTGAGCGTATCAATAAGCGCCATGTTTCGCGCACGAGGTAAACTTCTGTAGACTCTTTGCATTTGTAGCCATAGATTTTTTTGTGCTATTCAAGCTTGGATTAATTTATTTGTTTCTTGCTCCTTGTAATTCATTTACCTGCCATTGCCGCCACAATGTGTGTTTACTCTACTTAATTGTAATTAATAAAGATGTTATATAACCCAAACCACGTTCCATTTTTTTTAATCCTCTGAACAGGAATGAATAAAACATTATGTTAAATCTGTGTGTGAATTTTACTATTGTGTTTGTGTTTTAATTTGAATCGATTTTAATGTTTATTTAAAGTTAAAATCATAAGCTTATCACAAGTAATACTTCGGCTTATGAGCGGGATTACAGTGAGTTTAATGTAGTGACTTAATGATTTAACCGGATTTTTTTTACCCTTTTTTTTTATGTTGGCCGGTTTTTAACCGAAAACGCTATAAGATATAGCCAGAAACTTGGCGGTGACTTCGTTGTTCCATTCCACAGTTTTGCTTAATTTTTTACTCAGGAGGCAGGGATAAGCTTTATCAACTTTTGATGGAATAGCCTAAAGCTAACAATTCCGAACGACGGATTTTTCTAGTAACAAGCAACATCCGGGAATAAGAAAAGATGGTCGATGGCGAAACAGTATTTTTGAAGTCGATAACGTCGTTAAACCAATCCGCCTATTCTATTCCCTCTTCTAATTTACTAGTGCCTCTTCTAAGATGGGCAGTTTTTCAACTAAATTTGTATCACATCGTACTCGAGGTCCTTGTTATTTGTAGCTGGCGACAGCGGAACAATAAAGTGTGTTTTCCTTTTAGCGACTTTTCGGCGACTTGGAATGCACAGCAACTTTTGGACGTGTTGTAAAGTCGCCTGAATACGTGACGTGTTTCACAAGCGCTCCATGTTGTTTTCCTTTTAATGTATTTCAGGAGTTTTCCGACTTTGGTTAAACCCCTTTGGAAACAAGAACAAGAATATAACTCGTAAAACGATTTTCAAATATGCTGAAAAGAAGAATATAAAAATTTGTTGTTTAATATTACTGTAATATTTTTATATACAGCAATGGCGAAAACTGCATGTAAATTTACGTATTCGATTGCAGCGCTCACACGAATCTTTCCAAACGCGCGCGAAATGAGAATGAAATCCTCGCACGTCTAAATGTTTTAAACTACTGGGTCTATGTTCTTTCCACTGCTAGATCAAAGTTATCATAAACGTCAAGAGAGAAAAACCATTGTTTCAAAGCATTGCCGGGTAAAATCTTTTAAGCATTCCAAGGAGCTTTAGCTCTGACGCAGATGTAATTTTAATATCTCACTTTTACTTCCACTTGGTTTAAATAAACAGTGGAAATACCTTTGATTCTATATGCATTCACGTCATTTTAAAATATAGGCCTAACTTCAATTAGCCATTTTAACAATAAGCCTAATATTAATTAGCCATTTTTAACAATAGGCCTAACATTAGCTAATTTTCACAATAGGCCTAACATTATTTAGTCATTTTAACTGTAGGCCTAACATAAATTAGCCATTTTTAACTATAAGCATAACATAAATTAGCCATTTTTCACAATAGGCCTAACTATATTTAGCCATTTTAACTGTAGGCCTAACATAAATTAGCCATTTTTAACAATAGGCCTAACATTAATTAGCCATTTTTAACAATAGGCCTAAGATTAATTAGCCATTTTTAACTATAAGCCTAACATTAATCAGCCATTTTTAACAACAGGCCTAACATTATTTAGTCATTTTAACTATAGGCCTAACGTTATTTAGCCATTTTTTAACCATCGCCCTAACATTAATTAACACATTTAACAATAGGCCTAACAGCACTGAATTTTAAAATGAAATGAGCACGTGCATCAAGAAAGCTTCATAACGGGCACGTGCTCCAGGCTGCCATCAACAATGCTTAAATGATAAACAAAAAGTAACACTGTATTCACTTATGACTCGTCGGTAGGATTCGATTGATATATTACATGCCCTAAGTTCATATTCTTAACATTAGTGCACGTGCTTGAAGGGGTCCACGAGAGCTCATCAAAAGTTGATATATCGCTGTTAAGTTCTTCCATTTTCACGTTTTCGTGCAAACGATGGCTGGCCAGGCACATAAAGGTACTGATCATGCTTGTATTCTTATATATAGCTTTAGCTAAAGCTCGTAATAAGGGGTCATTGAAGTACTTTTTGGGGGCATTTTCTCGGACGTAGCATTTCGAAAATCGAAAAGAATGTCATATTCGTCTTGTGCTCGTCATTCCCGTTCGAATGACATATTACATGCCTTATATTGCCAATAAAAAAATTTAATGGGGGGGTTTGGGTCTCAATAGTCACGTGACTGTTAGACCGATTTCGACGACAAACTAATCAGGTGAGCTCAGGAAGGGTCTCTATCGAACAGTGAAAAAAGAACTTGAAAAAGTTAAAGCATTCTCAAAAAATCGTCGGACATACAGACGGACGGACGGACGGACGGACGGACAGACAGACACACAAACAGAGCGAAACCAATATATGCTTTTCAGCATATAATAAGTCGATCTTCAGATTATTACTGCTATCTTACGAAGCACACCGGAAAAAAAATTAGTCACTTTAAGGCCCTTCGCACACTAAGCGACTCAAAAGAAACCAAACTAATTAGAAACTCAAATCGCTAACCAGTTACCAACTGTGAATCGCACACGACGCTACTGAAAATTTATGAAACTCTGTGACTATCGTGCTCGCGTTTTCCCTCGGAACACATGCAAAGTCACTTCTCGGTTATCGCGGCTTTGTTATAACATTGTGTTTAAATTATAATTTAATTATTGTGATTAAAGCTATTGTTATTATCGTGTTAAAGATGTCTAGTGGTTCAAATGATGAAGATATTAGGCCATCCTTTATTATCAAAATTGAAAAAGGAAAAACTGGCAGAAGTAGAGGAGATATCGGGTTCACCCCTACATTGAAATAAATATAAAATGCAGCATTTGTTGCTGCAAGAGTTGTCTATTCTAAATTCAAAGGATTCTTCTACCATTTTCGCCGTTTCACCTGGCCGTTTACAAAGCAATTCTAGAAATAAATCGTCAAGAAACTCTGCATGTAGAGTTGCGGATGACTGATCACCGACGCGTTGCAAACTGGTTACCAACTAGTAGCGCTGTGTGCGGCTGCTAATTAAAATCAACGGGCAGCAATTATTTAGCAACTGATTGGCGATTTAAGTTTGTAACTGGTTTTATTTTAGTCGCTTAGTGTGCGGACGCTTCTATGTAAATTAGTTTGAATATACAAATGAACGCGCATGAGCACATTTCATTGCAAAATAGTAATAGCTAAGCAACATGCCAGCATTGTTAACAGCAGTTTGTGTTATTCCGCGCCGAATAACCGCCTAAACTGTAGTCGGAAATCAGTGCTGATTGAATGGTGTCACAAAGGATTGCGGCAGTTATGGGCTCCAGTATTTCTAGCAGACGACGTAAGCTAAGAAATAATTCTGGAGTTCGTCTGTCGCCATCTGCCGACAATAGATGTCGCCTTCCGCAATCAAGAGACAACTGTTTTTATATGATCCCTGATTGAGGAAGGAAGCAAAGGAATGGCGCAGGCGTATGCGCGGAAAGAAGGGGGACGAGCGGGAGCTTAAATTCGAGGATTCGGCTAGTGAGATTGACAGGGGAGCCCGTTAATCGGCTCCCAGTCTATTCAAAAAACCTTCGAGGAGGTTCGATGAGAAATTGTTCGAACGCCCAGGCACTGGAGAAAAGCAGCAAGCTAACAAGTGAACTAGCGAGCGGCGTGGATACCGACTTTTGCTTAGTAACATTGTTCCATCGCATAATAACATTACATTAGTTTGCTCTTCATAATAACATAACATGGTTCCCATTCATTAGTTTGCTCTTCAGTACCGATAAATGCGGATATTCTTCACGTGAACCCTCGTCTGCACCGTTTCCCGTGGATACCGCGAGCGGTCAGCAACGAACCTCGATCTACGCTCCTTCAGAGCAGAGGACAGCTTTTCAAGCCACCGACTCTCTCAGCGTGTTAGACGAACCACAGTACGAGTTTAAAGACGACGCTCCTACCGAGCCGAGGACAGCTTTTTCTCCAAGGCAACGTGATAGGTTCGATCCCGGATACGACAAATTTTTCTTCTCGACCAGGATCGAATCTTCCCTCGTCGTGATAACGGAACTGCGAGTCTCTTCATGTTACGGCGTTTTCCCTGAGCAAGACTTATCGCCATTTTCTTCGGACGACCTAGTCGCCGGAATTTTTCCCTGGACCTTTCCAGCTTATATAAGGCAGAGCCTCGGCACCTTCGCCCCTCTCACGAGGTAAGCCGTTACTCCATTTTTAATTAAGATAAACGCCCTTAATAAAATTTTGCTCGATGAGACCTGACAGCTTTTCCTTGAGGTCAAGCGAATTAAGCTCTCGCTTCCGCACTTCGCCTTGCACATATTGTTGGCTATAGGTTTAAAGCTGAATGCCATTCTAGATCCATTACGTTAGTAATATTGCTAGAATCGTATTAAGGCGTATCGAGCGTCGAGCTGTCTTTAAGGGCGCTTGTTTCGATTTGCTCGTTTGCTTAGAGTTTGCGTTACTATAAGTCGTTGCGCAATTTTTCTTTCTGGTTCATCCCAGACCGTTTCTATTCGGAACTAATGGCTACTCTATTTGTATTCCATAGCTTCCCTTGCGGTCTGGTCCAGGATCAGTGGCGGCTCGTAGCTAAAATTTCTGGGGGTGCTGCGTCAGAAAATTTTAATTTTTTCACGAACTAGAGAATAGCTAGTGACATTAAGCTTAAGGATCATGTAATATACATGTATAAGAATAGTATTAAAGAAGAAAAAGACACATTATATTGAATTTTATCGATATCGACAGTGAAACTCGGGGTGCTGCAGTGCCGCAGTGTCGCAGTGCCTATGGGCGAGCCACCACTGTCCAGGATGGTCAATGCTCTGCGTAGCCGCGAGGTACAAAGCGATCAGAAGCAGCTTGCTCTAATCCCCTGCTAAAGAAACTTTATTAGAAGCCTATCGCGCCTATACTCATCTATATTGTTGGGCCGGTAAAATTTTTTGTTGGCGAAGACGTGGCATCTTCTTATTGTCTATTAATTGATTAAGGACACCCGTCTCTCCAGTTATTTATTCTTTATTGTGAGCGGGAAAGCTGACAATTTCTTATTGCCTTATTTCTTTATTCTTTGATAAGTGGGAAATTTTCCACGTGTTAGTGGAATTCCCCTTTAACCATTGTATAATTGTAAGGAGTTATCACATCACCTTAAGTGAGTGAACTCCCTTTTCCAGTACCTTTAATTTGTTTTATGTTAACAATTAATATTGCATTCAAGTTAATGGTTATAAAGAAACTAATAAATCTATGCTCCTTGTTTACGTAAATCCTTGTACACTCACACTCTTTCACTGCGCATGTTCGTGACAAATGGGACCAAAGACGAATATCGCGTCTGGAGGCAACTGCTTAAAATAGACATCTGGAGTCGATTACCTCGCAAGCGTTCGATGCTCACTCCAGCTCATAGAAACTCGTGTACAGTAGTGCAAGCAAGCAATGGCGGCACTGGACTATAAACGACTGGAGACACGTGATTTGATCGGATGAACCAAAGTTTTCTCTCTATCCGAATGACACTCGACATCGTGTGCACAGAAGAAGTAATGAAGCCTTTCACGATGATTGAGGCCAAGTATGGTGCAGGCATCTGGAGCTCTGTAATGCTGTGGCCAAATTTTCAGTACAATGTATAGGGACCTCTCATTGAAATTAGCACCAGGCTTAACCATCATCACTATCGTGTCATTCTTGATGGAGAACTGCTGCTTTCTGTGGATCATGTCAAGGATGTCTATGACTTGGACGATGGCTACCATCAAGACGTTCACAGGGATAGATCCGAGGAGGAGCGCTTCCGCGAGCATGATCAGACGGTGCAGCACCTCGATTGACCCGCCAGTTCGCCAGATCTGAATCCAATAGAGAATATGTGGGGCTACTTGGACAAATTGGGATAAATTGTATGCAGCATGGTTGGAGATAGATAATCATTACCCAAGCACATTAAAGCTGTAATTAAAGCGAAGGGATGTGCAACGAACTATTAACCGCAGATGATTAATTTTTTGTTTGGTGTGATGTGAAGGTATTGTAATTTAATCCCTCACACAACATGATTCCAATTTTTATATTACGCATTTTTTAAATTCATAACAATTGTGAATTCGATTAGGCTTGTTGCAGCTATGCAGCATTTTGTCATCATTATTGTCTTTGTATTCTACTCGTAATTTTTGTTGCACGTTTTGGCCTGGTGCTCAGCAATTGTTGCAGAGGAAGCGAAAGCGACTACTAATATTCGTCTTCACTTCACATTGTTGGGCAGCAGCAAGTCCATACTGTTAGCCATCAACTTCCATCATGGACCCTTTACATCCTTTGACAGAATTTAGCCATAGATTTAGAGTTTGTTCCTGAACATTGGCAACGGACCTTTATTGTTTTTCATTCAACTATCCTTCCATAATGTAAAGCCTTTGTAACTACCAGTGATTGAATCTTATGATGTTATAGTTGGATTGTTCTTTGTAAACAATTAGTTGTGATTAACAATTCGAATTACATTGAATTGTTTGATGCATCAAAATGTTGTAATTGAATTTATTAGTATTTTTTACTATAATAAACTAGCAAAAACACCCGGCGTTGTCCGGAATAATTACAGTTGTAGGTAAACAGAACAACCTCTAGAAGTTAAATAATAACTCAAATTCTAAAGTAATTCTAAAAACAGTAATCATGACCTTTCCTGCGGAAGGTGTTGTCTGGAATTTTTTTGAAGGGGGGGACTCGGTGCGTTTCCACACCATACTCTTTCGCTTCGTTTCGGGGTTGTAATGAAATGCCCACTTTTCATCTCTGGTGATAATCTGCTCAAGGAATGAGTTTTTCCTACTTGTGGTTCCGAAGCAAATGCTCCAAATTGTATGCCATGCGGTTCTCCATGTGCACTTGTGTGAGCTGGCTAGGAACCCATCTTTTTTGACACTTTCCGAAACTTAAGGTCTTCGTGGATGATGTGGTGTGCAGTTTCATATGAAATGTCCACATGCAATGCCACTGCCTGGATCGTTACCCGCTGGATCAATTTTCTCTTGTGTATGGGTTGTGCATGGCCGTCCAGAACGTGGTTCATCGAGGACACTTTTGCACGCACTTCGCTGTGAACTTGGCACACCAGTTGCACACATTTGTCAATGTCATGCACGTATCTAAGACCGAAACGCGCCTCTGTAAGAAATCCATATTGTTGCAAAGTATAGCCCTTCTCTTTATTTAAAATATATTTGTCTTCTTAAGATTGCGACTTCTGACATGTTAGCATATACGCACACTAAGACAAATATATCTAATGAAAATCTATGCTATTATATAAAAGAGAGAGGGGAAAATGTACGCTCACTCATTCATTCATCACGAAATCTCCAGGATTATGAAGCCTACAAACTTAAAATTTGGCAAGTATATTTCTCTTGGCTTCTAGGTGGTCTCTAAGAAAGGATTTGATTTTTTCTTTCTTCCTTTCCATTGTAGTTTATTTTTAAAATTCAATTTACCTGGAGCTGAATGGGATTTTTGCCAGTCTTAAAAATTTGTGACGTTTGCTTTGTTTAATGAAGAATTTTGCTATTGTTCCGTGAAGCAACATCAAAAATGACTGCAAGTCTGTCGCGCGGGAATGCAGTGTATCTTTTATTTTTTATCTGAATGGGATTTTTTCTAGGGTTAAAAATTGTGACGTCGTTGTTTGCTTTGTTTAATGAAGACTTTAGCGATTGTTCCGTGAAACAGCATCAGCACTAACTGCAAGTTTTTCACGCGGGAATACAATGTATCTTATTTTCTATATACATAAATATGAAAAAGCTACTCAGGGTTTTCCAAAATGATCTTTACAACTTTGATCACATATATTTCAGAAATGGGGGTAGGTAGAACGATGTGGTTTGCGGCATGATGTTCACACACATAAAGTTTTTTTGTTTTTTTTTTGTTTTGTTCTTGAGCGTTAGGAAAGCTATGGACGACGCCTTTCCATGTCGCTGGATTGACAGAGGAGGACTCATTTCCTAGCCTCCAAGGTTTCCAGACATAGCCACATTAGATTTTTTTTGGGGGGGGGGGCTTTGTGCGGGACCTACAGGAACTGCGAGCTCTCATCACAATAGCAATTGCAAATGTTAATGAGGACATGCTAGGCCGGACATTCGAGGAACTGGAATATCGCTTTAGATATCCTGCATGATACAGATGGCGCACATATTGTTAAACGGCTATTAAAACTGTAGGTGTGACTGAAGATTATGCCGCAAACCGCATCTTTCTACCTATCTCCATTTCTGAAATATACGTGATTTATCTTAAGATAAATAAAATATACTAAAGATCATTTTGGAACACCCTGTATTTTTCTCCGAGCGAGGCCGGGTATTTCAGCTAGTGCTATATAAAAACACACTTTATGCGTGATTATATAGAACAATGGTTCCAAGCTCTTTCAATCCCGACCCCTTTTTCTAAAAGTAAATAACTTGCATTATAATAGGGTGGTAAAGGGTGGAATAAAGAATCTAAAAATTCCCTTTAAATATAAATGCAAATAAAAATAAGCTCGGCGACCTCCCAGAAAATCTTTCGCCATTCAGGCCATTTTTGGTAATCTATTAAACTGACAACCACAAACGATGTGAGATAAGCAATTAGAGGAGACTTTAGCAGTGTCCAAAAGCTTGACATGAATTAACAAACTTTGCTTAAGTAATGCGACTATAAAAATGAGTTGTTAAAGAAATATTGACAGCCGTGGTAACTGTCATAAGCCTTCATAAGTTGCGATCAAAAATGTTAACCCAATGTGAAGCAATTATTGTTGTTTTGATTAGAAGCATATCGTAGACAACAATGAGTTGCTTTTGCAATACATGTATTGCTCTGGATTAATATTTACGACTATTGAACTCAATTCTCGAGTGTCTTTTTTGAAAACAGTCATTATATGCTTTTTGAAGTTGTTATGGATGAGTGACACTGGAAACTCCCACAGGCCAGCTTAGCTTCAAACTCTTTATATTAAAAAGTTGCTGTTTTTTTTAATAAGATCTACATTAATTTTAACTCAACGTCGTTAGTTGGATCTTTTAATTTTTATGTTTTTTGAACTACTAATAAAAATATAAAAAAATAAAGTAATTTTCACTGAAATTTACACATTTCATGAACCTAAGAATTCCAAGATTAATTATGAGGTAATTATGTATAATATGTCGTCTTTTTTAAAGTTATTTTTTTAATTTTAATTTTTTAAAAATAAAATCAGACATTTTACATATGGCAAGCGGTAGTATGGTTGAATAATTATGATGGCATGATTCCCATCAAACAACCGGAATAAAAACGTTAAGCAATTTCCTTTGCGCTCATATCCATTGGAGCACTAATGATAAAATTTGCGAAATGATTAATCCATCACTATCTGAAGAACTAATGGGCATGTTTTAAGATAACGTACAAAAATTAAAGCTTCTAAAAATGAATCTATTTGATATAAAAAATATTTTAATAATTGCTGTCGTTATATTACCTTACCAAAGTGTTGGTACATCCTTCAGATGTAGAAAGTTCGGTTTATGGTGCTTTAAAACATCAAACAAGGCCAATTATTACAGAAATGGGTCGTAATAAAGAACTCAGAGATTTGTACATGGCACTATCATGGGATTCTAAGTTCGTGAGATTTTGGGCCTGTTATTCTATTCTAGTTAAATAACACAATCTCAGGTAATATAACTCTCTGCAGAGGACTAACCGGGATAATCGGTATACTTCTGTTGCCAGAATCACTATGGAATTCGGACTGTTAAGCGTGAATTGAAACAGATTGACTGCCATGGGAGAACTGCTGCCCATATTCTAAGTTCACAATGACCACTATAACTAGACTATAGAGCAATGGAAACGTATTGTATGGGCCGATGGCTTTCACTACATACTTTAGGAATCTGACAAGTGAATCATGGATATGTGGAAGCCCGGTGAACGCTACATGTCTTATTGTATTGTCACAACTGTCAACTTAAGTTGCGTCGGGCTGTTTCTCTTATAATATTCTGAATCCTTTGTTCATGCAAAGAAAAACTGTAGGTTCCGAAGTTTAACCTGGATATTCTGCATTGCCTAAAATGTAGGAACAGTTTCGTGGTGACTAGATGGTTCGCTGAAGTAGGCGCGGAAGCACTTAACTGACCTTCGAGTGCCGACATGAGCATAATAGAACTCTTGTGGATAAGTTTGAACGTCAAATCGTGTGTGTACCGACGCCCTGTTAATATTATAATATCGTTTGATGAAATATTTGGTCAAGCATATCAACACTTTTGGCAAAATACAATGGCTGACAACAAAATTGAAGCACCCACAAAGAGTGGTCCAATATTATCCTATTTCGGTACACATGCATACCACTGATGTGTGAGTAAGCGATTAGATTCACAAGGATCTGTAAAGTCTAGAACGCTCACTGGAGTGCATTCGTGATGTCACCGCCATGTTGTTAAGTTGTTACCAGTCAACTGCTGCGAGTCCGACAGCTATGCAAGACGTTCGGAGAGGATTATTGTACAGTACAAAGCACTCGCGATGCCTCGCAGACGCGTTAGATATCCTATGCACCAACAGACATCCTTTGACAGGGGCCGCATTATGGGACTGTATGAGGCTGATTTGTCGTATCGTGTAATTGCCAGGCGTGTGGTTCATTCAAATGTCACAGTGGCCCGATGAGGGCACCCATGCATGTCGTGTCGATCAACAAACACCACCCCAAGGGAGAACCGTCGTATGGTGCTCCAAGCATTAAGGAATCCCATGGCATCGGCACCCGCCATCCGCGAACATGTACTGGAGACTCTACAACACCCCGTGAGTTCCCGCACAGTGTCTCGACGACTCGCATCCGCCGGATTGGGGCCATACCGCCACATACGTCGGTTGCCATTAATACCACAACACCAACGCCTGCGTTTAGAGTGGTGCCTTGCCCGGGAGGCATGGACAGAGGACGAATGGCGTCGCATCATATTTAGTCCCGCTTCTCCAATATCTCGTGTTCGCGTATGGCGGCGTCTAAAACCCTTCGTTTGGCATCATAGTGTGGGGAGCCATCGGATATGTATTCAGGTCGCCTCTATTCGGCAGACTTTGACGGTACAGCGATTTGTCACAGACTTTCTGCGTCCGCACGTCCTCCCTCTTCTGGCACAGCACCCTGGGATATTGTGCCGACAAGATAACGCACGCTCACATTTAGCACGAGTGTCTATGGATTGCCTACGGCATGTTGAGGTCCTCCCGTGGCCAGCAAGATCCCCGGACCTCTCCATCATTGAACACGTGTGGGGTGACATTGGAAGGCGACTCTGTCCCAGTGCCAACCTGCGGGATCTGGAGAGATAGCTGCAACAATTGTGGACTGACTTGCCTCAGGAGAGGATCCAAACGCTGTTAGATATCATTCCGAACAGCATAAGGGCATGCATTGGGGCCAGAGGGGTGCCACACATGACCTGGCGCCAACATTCCACCTGTACAGCGTTCGTTGTCTGTTTCATCCCATATTGTAATCAGTACTTCTGGGATGCAAGTCGTTTCATTCACTTTCAACCACTCCATCTGGGTACTTCACTCTTTTTTCTCAGCCAGTGTAATATAGCTTTACAATTAGAATTCCGCTGAAAATCTAAAAACTTCTCAAGCTATTTTTAACTTGACTCTTTAAGTCAAATAGTTTTAATTATATAGGGCGATTCAAAAATTATGTTATAGAAGAATGGTAGACAGAGGGTACTAAAACAAATACTTTTATTAAGCAATGTGTGTGTCCTATCTCGCACCGGCATGATGCAAGGGCCAGTGGCCTGACTTCCTGATGGCTGAGCTTTCATTAAAAATCAAAAAACAATGACGTTTAACAACGTGTACAATACAGAAGTTCTTCGAACTGACGTCCCCTTTCTTGTACAGAATACTGGAAATGATTTTGACGAATCGGTAAATAAAGCCGAGATGCGTTTTTTTTTCAAAATCATGTCCTGTTTCAATAAAGTGCTTGGTAACCGCTGCTACTGGAAATGTCAAAATTTAAAATAGGTCAAGTGCTCTTTCACCTGTATTTATGTTTTATAAGTGTGGCGTCGTACCGGTGTGAGTTACGACACACACTGCTGAATAAACAAGTTGAATGATTTAAAAAAAAAATTAAACCGACTTAACAATAAAATTAATATGGGAAAAATTAATATGCTAAACCGAATCCAATGAAAAAAAAATTTTAAATCGGTTTATAAATGACGGAAATATCGATGAACATAATAAAAAAAATGTATACAGACGAACATAGAACCTCCTCTTTTTTGAAGTCGGTTAAAAATGTTTGTTTTAGTACCCACTATCTACCATATTCTTCTTTAATAAAAATTCTGAATCATCCTATTTCTATACAAGATGATTAAAAGTCTATTGTGCCCTCTTACCTGGCAGAAAAAGTAGATATCCCAAATCTGTTGCAGCAATAAATAGAAAGGTGTGAGTGAACAATCTGGTGGTGTTCTTTCCGATGTTGTGATTAGGCAAATTAGAACTATATAATATTCATAAACTGCAACACATAAGGACCAATTTCCAATTACCAAGTTTCTTTTGAAAATGGCCGTGGACGGGGAGGAACGGATTGCTTCGGGTAGGAGGGACCACCATCTTATACCGGTATAGGAAATACAGCGGCGTAAATAGTTGCATCTGGCAGAGGGGATGCTAATGGATCTACCGTGGCGGGTGACACAGGAGTGGAAATCACACTGCCGCTGAATTAGAAGTGGGGATGTGAGATTTAAATAGCAATTGGTAACTTTGTAAATGAAAGTGGTTAATTAAATTATTAAATTTGAAATATAGTCATAACGCCACAGGAATTAAACAAATGAGAAACAGATGTAGGTTTGCGGAGTTTCAAGAGAATTCTGATAAACCACTTTCGAATACGGAAAAGTCAAACTAAATTAAAATTGGAGGTCGAACCCCAAAGTATGATTCCAGAACATAGTGAGGAATGAATTAATAAAAGAATATAATAAGAGTAAAATTGCAGAAGGAAGAATATGTAGACGAGAAATCATAACTAATCTTTGGCTGACATAATTAGAGCGTTGACTTGGGAATCCCAGGATAGGCCCGAGGATAAGCCTGCAATTTTTCCAAATACAAATACAAAAGACAGGGGCCATTTTTCCAAATACAAATGTGTAAGCGAATACCAAGATATTTAAAAGAAAAAAAGTAGGAGTGAGTGGTTGAGAATTATACTAAATTAGAAGTTCAGAAAGCACAAAACTTTTGCTACGAGGGTAAGTCAATATACAGGGTGGATACAAAAATGACGAACCGAAGCAGATATGTCAATTTTTGATGATTCCAATGAATAGGAAGTTGTGGATGACATATCCCATGGTGCACTTTTCATCATCCCGAATATGCAAATTAGGATACATTCAAATCCTATCTTAAAAACCGTAACAGATACACGAAAAATTCCAATTATAATACTGTTTGTAAGAAGCCAGAACGCAACTCATGCCCCTTGAGGTGCTCTTTCTTTTTTGTGAAGTGGTGAAAGTCGCAAGGTGCAAAGTCTTTCATTTTTGAACTGCAGTTTTTCTTCTCTGAACTGTAGGCGCTGCAACGCCTCTGGCGTATGGCGATCGTGTGCGGGCGGGCGTTATCGTGCTGCAAAAGAGGGTCCAAAGCTGACATTCAATCCTGGTTCGACAACAACCCCGGAATTCCTCACCCGACTAGGCACGCGTTGGCGCAATGCCTGGAAAGGGATGGAGAATATGTCGAAAATTGAATAGTGCATTACATAGAGAACAAATGTAAGTATCAGATACAAAAAGAATTTTGAAAATCGGTTAAAAAATTAAAAAATTACGCATTAGGAGGCAAAAATTCTTGAACAACCCTCGTATCTAATAGCGTGTTGAACTACCCTTCAAAAACGCCTCAATTCGACGTGGCATAGAAGAAACGAAGCCCTGAAAACGTTTGACAGGTATTTCCGTCAAGGAAATCACTAGAAAATGTCTTAAGCGTTTTCAAGCTCCTTCCACGCGCTCGATAGGGGTAAGATTTTGATATTATGAAGGCCAACGCATTACTTAAATGCTACTTTAATGTTTCTCTAACCACAGTATCCGACAATTCGAGCCCTAAACAGCTTCATCCTGCTTGAAGGAGGCCTGTGACCATCAGGGAAGAACGTGCACATGTAGGAATTTACCTGATCAGCAATTATGCTGAGATAATTGTGAACATTTAAAGATTGCTCTACGGGTATTAATGGGCCAAGGAACTTAGAAGAAAGCATATCCCAGAGCATAGCATCATCTCCATCATTTGAACAGTAGATTCCACGCAATTAGAATCCACTGCACTAGAATAGGTCCAGAATTAGAATTCCACGCAATTAGAATAGGTCCAGAATTATTTATTCCAACTCATTTATTCGAGACATCAATCCTTTTTACAAGTCGTTACAAATGCATCTATTAATCCGTAATTAATACAAATACAATGTATATAAATATCATTACATAACTAACTGATATTAAATGCAATTCTTATTCCAAAATTTGTCGGGAAGAGAGTTTAAAAAATTGATTTGTTCACGTTTTTAGGATCAATTACGCTACGGACGGTACCGTAGTCCCAAAATTTGAAAAATAAAACACTATCAGATATAAGAAAGTTTTACCCCTCTTCTAGAAATAATAAATATCTAAAAAGTTGACATCTAACCTACTCGTTATTTTGTTGTTTATTATTAATAAACTATTTATTTATACTTGCATCATTCGTTTAAATCAAAATTTAATAAAACTTATAAACATCGAGTTGGAGTTAAAGTTTACGATAGTTAATGTTCACTATAGTTATCATATGAACTCTTGGAGTGCCGTTCTAGCCTTGAAGTGCTACAAGGGAGGGAAAAAACAAAGTCCAGGACAAAAAACCTACGAACAAGAACTCCACCACCATCGGACAAAAACTCCAACTCCCATCGGAGAAAATTCAATTCTAAAATTCTCCTTCTGGTTTGTTTTAATTTTTTTATAATTTGCAGATCATTTAAAAATTAATGTCCATTTGTAAAAATTTCTAGCTATCGATAGTTTTGAAAACCTATCGATAAACTATCACTATCGTCCTATCACTATTGCGAACCTGTGCTAAATCGCTTTCATCACTTGCTTTCGTCGCTTATAGAAAAGATAGTTTCCCCCTCAGTCAGATTTGTACGATAAAAGCGATGGCTTCTTACAAACTTTATTAAAATTATCTTTATTCTCGTTCTGTGTTGCTTTTTTTTTTAATAATTAGAGCGAAGCGTAAGCGAAGCTCTGTTAACAGTCGACAAGTGTAATTCGATGACCGCATAAAACTTTTGACACGTAATAGTCACAACAATGAAAATTTGCACGTGCATGCGCATGACCATGGTGATGGTCAAGAAAAAAAATTTTTTCAAATCCGACCTACCATGGAGGAATAATCACCCTTCAATTGTTCCCATAGGAATGCATTGAGAAAAACGTAAACAAACATTGCGCGTGCAAATAGAATTTTTGACATACAAAATATGGCGAAGCCCTTCGCAAATTTTGCTCTGCACATTCGATTTTTAAGGCCAAATTTCGAAGTTCTTAGAACTTTTAACGATATTTTTTCGATTTCATTGCATTCTTGAATATTGAATCTACATTTTGAGGTATATATTGTAATTCTAAGTGCTGTAATCACAGCGTAATCACAATATCTTTTTGGTGTGGTTGTCGACATTATCTACTCGCCAACTGAAACTCGCAACCACTTGAATGAACTGCCGATGTGCATTCTCGTCAAATTCGCAACCTATACTGGACCAACATTAACCAATGAAGCAATTCCCATTTTACCGATCGCCGTTGGCTTCAAAAAAGGAGGAGTATCTTGTACGCGTAAGCAATTTCCGCTTAAGTTAGCCTATGCAATCACCGTACACAAAGCACAAGGAATCACTGTTGATAAAGCAGTCATAGACATTGATGATTCAGAATTTGGACTTGGCTTATCGTACGTGGCATTTTCACGAGTCAAGACCATCAACGGTTTATTGATCGAACCGGCATTTGCAAAGCCGCGGTTGATTAATATCAACAACCATGCATCGTGGAAGGTTAGGCGTGAAGAACTTGCCAAATTACGCAGTTTAAAATGAAACTAGCTGAGATGCCCGTCTACGCCGAGCTTTTCAAGGCAAAACGAAGGCGGTCTATCAGTATCTATCTACTCTAGGTATATACCAATGTTGTTTAAGGTTTGATCCCGGGACTTGTTAATTGTCATTGCATAAGATGGGAGAACGGAAGATCGTCGACATTTGAACTACAAAATGATCAGTCGTGTGTAACGGTATTCTTGGTATTAAAACGAATTGCCTGCGTTATCCCCGCTGAGTATTGTAGCTTGTATTGAACATGATTATTCGGAATTGTCTGGTGTATTGTTTAATACTCAAAACATTCAACGTAATGACCGTCGATTCTACAATTTACCGACAACTTCGGACGTTGTTGTGTTTTTTTATCTGGCAGGGAATCAGTGCATATCGTGATACTATTTTGCGCCAGCGCTCAGAAAGTAGAGTTCGTCGGTTTTTAGAAAATCACCCTTGATTTGATCCTCTGCACTACGTGCTTATGTTTCCGTACGGAACGCAAGGGTGGCATATTTCTGTGCCGTCGAAAAACAATGCTCAAACCACCCGTCTTATGCTTACGATCTTCAAATTCGTCACGTAAATGTTGAAGCTCGGTGAAGACGGACATATACCGTGTGTTTCAAAAGTTCCCGAACTGCCTCTTCTGTATGTAGGGAAAGCCTAACCTATGACAGCAGCAGTAATGTTTGGCCAACAACTAAAATAAACCATGTGCTGAAATAAATTACATAAAATCAGTTTTACATAGTGGAAAAGTTTCTCAAATGTATTTATTTTATTTTTACATTCCCAAAGGAACGGAACATGTAGGTTACACCAAAGGAGAACCATCTCTTATGGTTCTTGCATACTGTATTTTATTTGTTTGCTTTCACTCAATACACGCTTTTTAAACTGTTACTGTACCGGTATAAGCTTAATACCGTATACCGTAGGTTTTATAAATAAAATTTCTATTTTTTACTTTAACCTTTTATTTCACTCTCATATTCGCGTATTTGCATTTATGTAAAATAAAGAGCGGGATTCGTAACGACTGGGAGCACCTATTAATTGAAAAAAAGAGGTTGAGAGACATTGGCTCCTGTCTACCAGCCCTTAGTATACTTGCACAACAGTACGGCATGCAGGGAAAGTCATCTTCTACGATCGGGAACTTTTGAAACATATGGTATAAAAAAAATCGCACCTTCCCGTCTTCGCCGAGCTTGTCAAGGCAAAACCAAGACGGGAAACAAAGTTGTTTCTGTTTAAAAAGTGTATTCTGAAGGATTCGGACCCACAATAGCAAGGTTGTCGAAACGCGCCATGTAACCAACGCGCCAAAATAGCATCATTGCAAAAATGTAAGTGATTTTTTTATTATAAAGAAAGCCTCGGCACTGAAACGTCATAAATTGTTACATCATCATAAGTCGACCAAATTTAGAGCTTATTATTGGTAGAAATGCGGTTAACAAAGGACGAAGTATGATGATGTAACAATGTATGACGTTTCAGTGCGGAGGCTTTCTTTATACATGTAGGAGGCGTTGGTTGTGCCCGGTGCAACCGAGCAGAGGCAATAAGCAATGTTAAACACCCATAGATTATACGAAAAGAAATATATTTAGTAATTTCTAAATCTGCCCAGAATCTGCCTTTACATAGCAATTCTGCATGCTGCAATTGAATGGGAGTATTACAGAAAAAGTTACATTTAGATCAGGTCTAGCTTGAACATTGAATGTGCCGTTCGCCCGACCATTAATTGAAGTGCTGCAATTCCACTCGTTGCCGTTGCCAGGGCAATTTTGCCTTCCAATCGAACAGTCGCCGGCACTTTTTCCAGTGAGAACATACAGCAGCCAAGTGGCCAATCAAGTTCAAGGCTGGATATCTTCGATATTTGCAACAGCTTCGTGTATCTGGGCTTTGCTGCTTCGTTGTTGAAGCAAATTGCGTTGACAATCCGAAACATGTTCATCTTCCGACTTGAGCAGCTGCATTGCGTACACGCGCTTTATGTCGGCCCCTTTGACGCGTAACCGAACGCCTTTTTCGGTCCTGTCGGCTTTCATACTCCGTTGGACTCGCAAAGGCTTCTTCGACCTCCGAGGCGGAGGCTCCGCGATTGTTTGAAATTTTCGCTTCGTCGGCGCCATAACCCTGTTCATTAAGAACCATTATTAATAGATATTCATTTAGAATTAGTTATTACATGCATCAAACAGTTATTGAGCTATTTTTCGAATCTCCCACACGTAGAATTGAAGTAGTATTATTAACGACTTATTATTGGTCACTGGTCTGAAGAGCCAATGAAAACTCCGAATTTAAAACTTTGAAAATTTTAACGAAATTCGTGATAAAGCAGTTTAATTTAAGACATTGCGTGATAAAGCAGTTTAATTAATATTAATCAACACTGTTTTATGTGTTATATTATTATTGTTAAAAAGAAAAGAGATTTTTAATTGTTTACTTTGCTGCGTCATTTACTTTGTTGCATCACTTACTTTTGTTGCGTCACTCGCGTCACTTGTTTCACTTGCCAATGAAAAGTGCGTATTTTCCATTCATGACAGACAGACTGACTGACTGACAGACTGACGGACATACCAAAATATATATATAGATTGTTTCAACAATAAAAATTAATATCAATTTAAAGAATTTAGTTAGTCATTTTCTTAACAATCATTAACGATTCGCTCTAAATTATTGGTCAAGAAAGCGATCCGCGAGTCGCAGTCCGCCCTAGTTTAACTATTTTCCACTAGGAGCGCTTTCCGATACACCTACTTTGTTACGAGTTTTCTCATTAATTATGAGAGTGACGGGCGATGTGTACATATAACAGTACATATTCAAAACTAAATGATTAGTAGTTGTTACAATTAAATCCACCTTCATATAAAAATTAAATTTTATAATCCATATTTCTACAAAAATTGTAACCCATAGCAATCTTAATATTAACTATACCTTGATTTGATTTCATAAATTAATATTTATAAAGAAAGCACCTTCTAATGCAAACTTCGGATGATAAATTTATTAAATTTTTATAATGTGTGCGATGCTCAGACCTGCAGTTTTTTAGCTCATGTTGGAATTTGAAGTTCAGCTCGTTCAGAATTTGTGAATTAGAATTTTCAAACAATAATTTAAAACAATAATTTTAATTCTTCATTGTCTTAAAATTATTGTTTGTTTAAAAATTCTATTTGGCTAATTAGAGGCTAATTATTTTTAAGTTCATATTGGAAAACTTATTCACGTTTTATTTCAAAAACATTTTCACATATTTTCTATATGCTTTCATTTAAAAATTACAGTTAAAACTGTAATTATCTCTGAGGTTTGTTCACATTGTCAAAGAAAAGAACCGATTTTTTTCTTCTATTTATTGTGTATACTTAAACTATTTGCATGCGAAAGCTTCTTCAATACAGAGAAAGGCCGAATTTGAATGAAATATAGACGGCATACGAGCGTAAAAAAGATCCGCATAAAAAGAGACACGACTGCACTGATTATCTTAATAGCTGCATCTTTAGTTTTAAATAAACAATGTTAGCTGTAATTATAGAATATACATTCTTGAGAGTGAACGGCAAGTATATCAGCAGAAGTGCTTGTTTGGTTATCACATCATGTATTGCATTGAGCCATGATTTGACGACTGATTGATTTTAACCTAACCTAAACTAACCTTCTATGATCCTTTTTAGTCGACTCCAGGATGAGCTCTCCTAAAAATTATAATAAGGAGGGGAGCTCTCGAAAACGTTTATTTTTCTTTCAGTAGCCAATCCCTGTTTGAGGGATCATACATGAAAAAGAAAAAGATATTTCTTTAATAGGAAAAAAAAATTAATAACAATTCAGGTATACTAGTAAGGAAATTCAAACACAGAAAATAACTTGTTTACGTCGACTTATAAGCATGTATGAATATTAGATCTTTGGGGGAGGCCGCGGCCTGATGGGCTTTCACTGAGCACAACTTCTGGGAAGTTAAGCTACATCAGATACGGCTAGTCACTGGATGGGCGACCATCAGTGATAGACAATCTTCACCCCCCGGCTGCTGCGACCATCATACAGTAGTCGTGAATCCAGGTCCATCCAGGGACCCAACTCGTTGGCATCTAGCCATACAGGCCCTGGATGGACGTATTGGATCCCAATTCGTAAATAAAAAAAATAAAAAAGTTATAAAATTTATAAACATAATTAAATGTGAATTATAATCAATGTTAAAATATAACAGTTCTTTGCCTTGGAAAAACTTTTAAATTAAATAAATATTTTAATATTCATAGGATAATAGTTTTTAAAAGTGTACACACAAAACAAATAATCTACATCCAGAGCTTTAAAATAATCGAATGCAGGGCTCCCACTAGTGGCAAATTGAATTACCTCAGATTTTAATCTATATTTGAGCGAATTACCTTAAAATTCAATCACTATTACCTTAAAAATTACTTTAGATTTTTAAACTATAAATACATGAGATAAATGTCATGATTCAAAATAAAGCTATTGAATAGACAATACTCCTCTAAAAATAGAAAATAAAAACATTTTCGAGCAGAAAAAATTATAAAGAGAATTGCTACTTTGTTGCTCCAAGAGCAGATGAAGGGCTCTTGGTTGTTCTTTACAAACCTACGCTTAAAAAATTCAATACCACTGAGATAACAGATATACACTGAGTGGCCAAATTATTATGACCACCTGACAGTATTAAGCAAATGAGCTATTGCGTCACAGCGCTGCCGCTAGAGGGATAGATAGCTATAAAAAGGGAATGCAGGTGAGGTGAACCATCAGTTGCACTGTGTTTTTTGCGACGATATGAGCAAAAAACGTGATTTAACTGAGTTTCAACGCGGGATGATCGTCGGCGCGCGCAGTATCGGAACCAGTATCAGCAAAACAGCTGAACTTGTGTTCAAGAGCAGCAGTTCAAGAGCAGCAGTTATGTGTTCAAGAGCAGCAGTTATTAATGTTTACAGAGAGTGGACTACCAAGCAAAAATCCGGTGTAACAGGGCAGAATAACCCCCCGTGTAAATCTACCCCGGGGTCAATCTGCACTAGTGTATTTTAACCCCCCTACTTCCGGATTGGCGTCGTGCCAACCCCCTCTAAACTACCCACCACCCCCGTCGGCTACTTGACCAAATACGCATAGATAATGAAAGTGGTGGGGGTTGATAATAGGAAAAATTTGCGAGGATCAGAGTTTTCTATACTTTAGCACAAAAAGCTTTTGATACTTAAATGATAGTAAAAAAATAAAATTCGCCTTTTGATTAAATATATGAAACTAGAAGAGGTACCCGGCGTTGCCCGGGATAATTACACTTGCACAAAATTTTCCTTTCATTGTTGGTCATGAGATATGTATTGTTGATCCGTGCAGAGTGTTTGTGAATTGCGTGTTGATACCTATTGTTGCACAAACTTTGCCTTCCATTGTTGGTCATGAGATATTTCTCATTAATATGCCTTGCCATAACCATGAATATCGATTTTTTATCGATAATTATTATTTTTTCGAAATCTGAGGTAGACAGTGACCTTCCTCATGCTTTGAAGGTCATGTATGCGAAATTTTATCAAGAACGGAATAAAACTGTAGATTTGTATAAAAAACGTACAGACCCACAAACATCCTTCTTTATATATATAGATAGATTAGTAAAATCGTATTTTCATTGTTTGAACAAAAACGCATGATTTT